>CM046661.1:1695529-1811263 GCA_025594165.1 Tamias sibiricus | reverse complement strand
TAAAATCCCCAACTCCCTCCTCTCCCCTGCAGCCACTAACTCGGCACAGCGACTGCCCGATACAAAACAGCTCTCCAAGACAGGCGCGCAGCCCCCAGAGTGCAACCCACAAGACCTCCAGGGAGAAGGGTCCCGATTAGGAAGTCGAAGGGGAGGGGCTGAACGAGGTACAGTTTAGAGACTCAGAGACCAGGAGCTGTGAGGTCTGCAGGCGACATAAGGACGTAAGACCAGGCCCCCACATCACAGGAGCGGGCCCCAAAGGAGATCCTTGGGGGGTGGTCTCCCATCAGGGACCACCGTGTGCCACACCCGCTTCCAGGCGGCCCGCGCTCAAGCCCAAGCCTCCCACCCTGCTGCCTTCACCATCCCGAGGGTGGAGACACGAGCTGACCGCAGACAGCCCACCTGTCGGATGAGGAGGGGAGCAGGAAAGATCCCGGACTCCAGAAACACAACCCTTGTCTCCTCGTTCGAGGTTTTTTCCCCCTCCTTCTTCTTTTTTCTCTATTCTCCTGCCCTCACATCCCCAACGTATGTGTAACCAAGTTCTTTGCATGGATTAGGATACTGAGGACTGCGATGTCGGAACAGTATATTAAGTTGTGTTGTCTATAGTCTCTTTTATCCTGTTTTTACTTTTCTTAATATTTATGTGTGTTGGTTCTATGTACGCTACTGTCTTCCCCCTTACTTGTCTACCCCAAATCACTTCCTCTCTCTTCTCCTGCTGCTAACTCTCTTCTTTAGATTCCTCTTTCACACTTCCTGAGATCTAATAACTCTATGTCCTCACCTCCTAGCCCCTCAACATCTCATCCTACACCTCACCCAGTTCTTTGTTCACCATCAGAAACCATAAACCCTTTGCAAACCTACTGTTTATATTGTAGATAATAACAAAACTCACCAATTCTGTATATTGCAACCAAAACGGGGTAAGCATCTTAATAGCAATTAGTTGGTTTAAGGTTGTATATTGTTTGTATTGGGATCTCTTAACATTGTTCTTCCCCTCAAAGGAGAGGTATTAAAACCCTTCAGGGGGCACTATTAACCTATAGGGTAAAAATAGTAAGGCCTCAGATACACACTGTTAGAGGGAAGAGACACAACAACATGAAGAAACAAGGGAAGAAAGTGCCCCAAACAAACCAGGATGCTACATTATTAGAATCCATGGCCATCACAGCAGAAAAAATGACAGAGAAGGAGTTCAGGATGTACATAATTAAAATGTTCTGTGAATTAAAGGATGAGACAAGAGAGCAAATACAGGCAGCAAAAGATAAAGACCTGTATAAGCAAATACACAAAGCAAAAGATTACTTCAATAAGGAGATAGAGGTTAAAAAAACAAAACAAAACAAACAAACAAACAAAAAACAAGAAAAAAAACCCCAGAAATCCTTGAAATGAAGGAAACAATAAACCAAATTAAAAGCTCAATAGAGCCAGGTACAGTGGCGCACACCTGTAATCCCAGCACTTGGGAGGCTGAGGCAGGAGGATCGCGAGTTCAAAGCCAGCCTCAGCAATGGTGAAGCACTTAGCAACTCAGTGAGACCCTGTCTCTAATAAAATACAAAAATGGGCTGGGGGCTTGGCCCAGTGGTCAAGTGCCCCTGAGTTCAATCCCTGGTACCAAAAAAAAAAAAAAAAAAAAAAAAAAAAAAAAAAAAAAAAAACCTCAACAGAAAGCACTACCACCACCAAGAGATTAGATCACTTGGAAGACAGAACCTCAGACAATGAAGACAAAATATATAGTCTTGAAAACAAAGTTGACCACACAGTGAAGATGGTAGGAAACCATGAGCAGAACATTCAAGAAATATGAGATAATATAAAAAGACCAAATCCAATGTTGCCTGTATTCTTGATGATTGCCATTCTGACAGGAGTGAGATGAAATCTTAGAGTAGTTTTGATTTGCATTTCTCTAATTGCTAGAGATGTTGAACAGTTTTTCATATATTTGTTGATCAATTGTATTTCTTCTTCTGTGAAGTATCTGTTCAGTTCCTCAGCCCATTTATTGATTGGATTATTTGTTTTTTTGGTGTTAAGTTTTTTGAGTTCTTTATATATCCTAGAGATTAATGCTTTATCAGAGGTGCATATAGTAATGATTTTCTCCCAATCTGTAGGCTCTCTCCTCACGTTATTTATTGATTCCTTTCCTGAGAAGAAGTTTTCCAATTTGAATTCATCCCATTTATTGATTCTTGACTTTAATTTTTGCACAGTAGGAGTCAGATCTAGGCTGATGTGGTGAAGATTTGGGCCTATTTTTGATTCCATTAGGCACAGGATCTCTGTTCTAGTGCCTAAGTCCTTGATTCACTTTGAGGTTTTGCCAGCACCATTTGTTGAATAGGCTATCATTTCTCCAGTGAAAGTTTTTGTCACCCTGGTCTAATATGAGATCATTGTATTTATGTGTGTTTGTCTCTGTGTCCTCTATTCTGTACAATTGGTCTACAAGTCTATTTTGGTGCCAATACCATGTCATTTTTGTTACTATAGCTCTGTAGTATAGTTTAAGATCTGGTATTTTGATACTCTTGCTTCACTTTTCTTGCTAAGGATTGCATTAGCTATTCTTGGTCTCTTATTTTTCCAAATAAATTTCATGATTACTTTTTCTATTTCTATGAAGAATGTCATTGGGATTTTAACAGGAATTGCTTTAAATCTGTATAACGCTTTTGGTAGTATGGTCATTTTGACAATATTAATTCTGCCTAGCCAGGAGCATGGGAAATCTTTACATCTTCTGAGGTTATCTTCAATTTCTTTTGTTAGTGTTCTGTAGTTTTCATTGCCGAGGCTTTTCACTTATTTTGTTAGATTGATTCCTAGGTTTTTTTTTTTTTTTTTTTTTTTTTTTGAGGCTAGTGTGAATGAATTAGTTTTCTTAATTTCTCTTTCAGTGGATTTGTTGCTGATGTATAGGAATGCATTTGATTTATGGGTCTTGATTTTATATATTGCTGCTTTGCTGAATTCATTTATTAGTTCTAGAAGTGGAATTTTTTGGATCTTCTAGATATAGAATCATGTCATCAGCAAATAGTGATAGTTTGAGTTCTTCTTTACCTATTTGTATCCCTTTAATTTCTTTCTTTTGTCTAATTTCTCTGGCTAGAGATTCAAGAATGGTGTTGAATACAAGTAGTAAAAGAGGACATCCTTGTCTTGTTCCAGTTTTTAGTGGGAATTATTTCAATTTTTCTCCATTTAGAATGATGCTGGCCTTGGGTTTAGCTTATATAGCTTTTACAATGTTAAGGTATGTTCCTACTATCCCTAGTTTTTCTAGTGTTTTGAACATGAAGGGGTGATGTTCAAATGCTGTTTCTGCATCTATTGAGAGGATCGTATGATTCTTGTTTTTAAGTCTATTAATGTGATGAATTACATTTATTGATTTCCGTATGTTGAACCAACCCTGCATCCCTAAGATGAATCCCACTTGATCATGGTGCACTATCTTTTTAATATGTTTTTTGTATCCAGTTTGCTAGAATTTTATTGAAAATTTCTGCATCTATGTTCATAAGGAATATTGGTCTGAAGTTTTCTTTCCTTGATATGTCTTTGTCTGATTTTGGTATCAGGGTGACATTAGCCTCACAGAATGAATTTGGTAGGGTTTCCTCCTTTTCTATTTCATGGAATAATTTGTTTGTTGTTATTTGTGTTAATTCTTCTTTGAAAGTGTTGTAGAAATTGGCTGAGAATCCATCTGGTCCTGGCTTTTCTTGGTTGGTAGGCTTTTGATGGCATCTTCTATTTCATTACTTGAAGTAGATCTGTTTAAATCATGTGTGACCTCCTCATTCAGTTTGGGTAGGTCATATGTCTAGAAATTTGTCTATGCCTTTGATATTTTCTATTTTATTAGATTATAAATTTTCTAAATAGTTTCTTATTGTCTTCTGTATTTCAGACATGTCCATTGTGATATTTCCTTTTTAATCTTGTATTTTTTATTAATTTGAGTTTTCTCTCTTTCTCTCTCTGTTAGCATGGCCAGGGGGTTAGCTATTTTATTTATTTTTTCAAAGAACCAACTATTTGTTTTGTAGATTTTTTTCAGTTGTTTCTATTGTTTCAATTTCATTGATTTCAGCTCTGATTTTAATTATTTCCTGTCTTCTACTGTTTTTGGTGTTGGTCTGTTCTTCTTTTTTCGGGCTTTGAGATGCTAGTGGGACTGCAAATTTGTGCAAGCACTATGGAAAACAGTATGGAGATTCCTCAGAAAACTGGGAATGGAACCACCATTTGACCCAGCTATCCCAATCCTTGGTTTATACCCAAAGAACTTAAAATCACCATACTATAGTGATGCAGTCACATCAATGTTTATAGTAATTCAATTCACAATAACTAGACTATGGAACCAACCTAGGTGTCTCTCAATAGATGAATGGATGAAGAAAATGTGTTATATATACTCAATGGAATATTGCTCAGTTCTAAAGAAGAGTGAAATGATGGCATTTGCCAGTAAATGGTTGGAGTTGGAGAATATCATGCTAAGCTAAATAAGCCAATCCCATAAAACCAAAGACCAAATGTTTTCTCTAATATATGGATGCTAAATCACAATAAGGTGGGGGCACTAGGGAAGAATAGCATTACCTGAGATTAGGTAGAGGGAAGTCATGGGAAGGGAGGGAGGGGATCGGAGATAGGAAAGATAGTAGAAAAGATAGGAAAGATAGTATTATTACTGTATGTATGTATGTGACTACATGACCAATATTATTCTGCAACATGTACACTCAGAAAAATTACAAATTATGTCCCATCTATGTATGATATATCAAAGTGTATAAATGCATTCTACTGTCATGTATAACTAATTAAAACAAACTTAAAAAATTTAAAAAAGACCAAATTTAAGAGTTATTGGGATAGAGTTCCAAACCAAAGAAATAAACAATCTCTCTCTCTCTCTCTCTCTGTTTTTATTTTTCCCCCCTCTGGGAAACTATGAAGGCAGTACCGGGGATTGAACTCAGGGGCACTCGACCACTGGGCCACATCCCCAGCCCTTTTTTGTATTATATTAGAGTTGCTAAGTGCCTCACCATTGCTGAGGCTGGCCTTGAACTCGCGATCCTCCTGTCTCAGCCTCCCAAGTGCTGGGATTACAGGCATGCGCCACCACACAAAAAAAATCTCTTTAATGAAATAATATCAGAACTACAGGAACACAGTCACATCAATGTTTATAGCAGCAAAATTCACAATAGCTAGGTTGTGGAACCAACTTAGATGCCCCTCAGTAGATGGGTGGATAAAGAAAATGTGGTATATATACATGATGGAATATTACTCAGCAATAAATGAGAATAAAATAATGGCATTAGTGGGAAAATGGATGAAGTTGGAGAATAGAATGCTAAGTGAAGTTAGCTGATCTCAAAAATCCAAATACTGAATGTTTTCTCTGATATAAGGAAGCCGATTCACAGTGTGTTTGGGTCGGGGAGCATAGGAGGATTAGAGGAACACTAGAAAGGTCAATGAGGAGGGAGGGGAAGGAAGGGGGCAAGGGGGTATAAAGGGGAAAAATGGTAGAATGAGATGGATATCATTACCCTAAATGCATGTTTGAAGACATGAATAGTATGAATATACTTTGTATACAAACAGTGATATGTAAAAAGGTGCCCTATATGTGTATTAAGAATTGCAATGCATGCTACAGTTATATATACACAACAACTTCAAATAAATAAAAAAAAAATTTCCGAACATGAAGAATGAATTGGAAAACCAAATACAAGAGGCTTACAGGACACCAAATGCACAAAATCACAACAGAGCACACCAAGGCACATTATAATGAAAACTCCTAGCATACAGAATAAGGATGGAATTTTTAAAAACACGAGAGAAAGGAATCAGATTACATATAGGAGGAAACCAGTTAGGATCTCTGCAGATATTTTAACCCAGACCCTGAAAGCCAGAAGATCCTGGAACAATATACTCCAAGCCCTGAAAGAAAAGGGATGCCACAAAGAATCTCACATCCAGCAAAATTAAGCTTTAGATTTGATGATGAAATAAAAACCTTCCATGACAAAGAGTTTAAATTTAAAAGAATTTACAACTAGAAAGCCTGCACTACAGAACATCCTCGGCAAAATATTCCAAGAAGAGGAAATGAAAACCAACGATAAAAATCAGCAGAGGGAGGTATTACACTAAAGGAAAAACTAATCAAAGGACTAACCAAGTCAAGTTAAATACCAAAAAATAAACAAAAATAGCTGGGATTACAAATCATGTCTCAATAATAACCCTGAAAGTTAGTGGCCTAAACGGACCAATCAAAAGACATTGGATTAAAAAAACAGACCCAACAATATGCTGCCTCCAAGAGACTCATTTCATAGGAAAAGACATCCACAGACTGAAGGCTAAAGGTTGGGAAAAATCCTACCACTCACATGGACTGTGGAAACAAGCAGGGGTTTCCATCCTCATATCAAATAAAGTAGACTTCAAGCCAGTTAATCCAAAGAGATAAAGAAGGATATTACATACTGCTTAAGGGAACCATACGCCAACAAGACTTAACAATTATAACTTACATGCCCCAAACAATGGAGCATCTACGTTCATCAAACAAACCCTTCTCAAGTTCCAGAGTCAAATAGACCACAACACAATATTCTGGGTAACTTTAACACACCTCTTTCATCACCAGACAGATCTTCCAAACAAAAGCCAAACAAAGAAACTACAGAACTCAGTAATACAATCAATAACTTAGACTTTACTGACGTATATAGACTACTTCATCCTTCAGTGAATGAATACACTTTCATCTCAGCAACACACAGATCCTTCTGTATTATGCCACAAAGCAACTCTTAGCAAATGTAAAAAAGTAGAGATACTACCCTGCATGCTATCAGACCGTAATGGAATGAAGTTAGAAATCAATGATAAAATAAAAACTAAAAGCTACTCTAACACCTGGATACTACATAATATGCTACTGAATGAACAATTGTTTGCAAAAGACGCCAGAGAGGAGATCACAAAATTCTTAGAGGTGAATGAGAACACTGATACAACATATGGATCTCTGGGACACTATGAAGGCAGTTCTAAGAGGAAAGTTCATTGCATGGAGTTCATTCTTTAAAAGAAGAAAAAGTCAACAAATAAATGACCTAACATTACATCTCAAAGCCCTAGAAAAAGAACAAATCAACACCAAAAGCAGTAGAGGACAGGAAATAATTAAAATCAGAGCTGAAATCAATGAAATGAAACAAAAGAAACAATTAAAAAAGTCGACAAAACAAAATGTTGGTTCTTTGAAAAAATAATCAAAACTGACAAACCCTTAGCCATGCTAAAGAAGAGAAGGAGAGAGAAAACTCTAATTACTCACATCTGTGATGAAAAAGGAAATATCACAACAGACACTACATAAATACAGAAGATAATTAGAAATTATTTTGAAAATTTGTTCTACAATAAAATAGAAAATACAGAAGGCATCAACAAATTTCTAGAGTCATATGATTTGCCCAAATTGAATCAGAATGATGTACACAATTTAAACAGATGAATTTCAAGCAATGAAATAGAAGACACCATCGGAAGCCTACCAACCAAGAAAAGCCCAGGACCAGATGGATACACAGCTGATTTCTACAAGACCTTTAAATAAGAACTAATACCAATATTCTTCAAATTATTTTGTGAAATAGAAAATGAGGGAACACTTCCAAACTCATTCTATGAGGCCAGTATCACCCTGATTCCAAAATCAGGCAAAGACACATCACAGAAAGAAAACTTCAGACCAATATCTCTAATGAATATGTAAGAATTCTCAGTAAAAATCTGGAAAATTGAATACAAAAACATATCAAAAGATAACCCATCATGATCAAGTGGAATCTGACACCCTCAGGTGCTTGTACCTGGGAAAGCAGGCGCTGGGAGGCTCCAGAGGCCTGGCTCCCTCGACCTGGGCAATGCCTTCAGCCTTCCCAGATTCAGGTTTTGCATATAGTAAAAGGCACAGTAAGGTCTGTCTGACGGCCTGCCAGTTAGTCATGTGATCATGACATCAGGAGAGGGTCACAGGTGCCCAAGGGCTCCAATGCTGGCTGCAGGTAAGCAGTGCATTGGGCACTGAGTGGCTGTCTGTTGTGGCATTTTCTATAAAGCCCTCTCCTTTTTCATGAAAGATATCATGGTGTTGAAAGAGTTAACTTTGACTTCTACTTGCTGTTCAGTTCTTTATTCACATATATGGCCACCAGGTATCCCTATTTCAATTATTTAGATCCAGACTAACTCTGTACATTTATCTTTTCTTAAAAAGAGTAACACAAACCTTTTTCTATAAGTACTTAATTTCTAGTTAATAAGCTTTAAGAGTCTTTTTGTGACTAAAAATAAATTTCTCTTACTTTTAAAGTAGATATAAATCCCTTAGAGTAAAAAGTCTCCCATGAGCTAACATGCAGCCTTGCCCTGCTTCTAGGTTTTATAAACAACTGCTATAAAAGAAAAACAATAGTGCTGTGGAATCCCAGCAAAGAAGGTTGACTTTTATCAGACAGCCTGAATAGTATGCAGAGAAAATAGTTTCAGGGAATCCGTGAGAGATAAATTCTCACCCGAACTAATTAGATTAATAATGATGAAATCATAATATGCCCAGGCAGTCACGTACAGGGCCTTGAAAAGGTGCAAGTGACCTCAAAACCTTGAAATATATATATAATAAGAAATTTAATATGTCTAAAATGTAGTCTAAAATGTAATCTAAAAATTAAGTCATGTCTGTAATAAAATCACCAAAGAAAGTGTAAACATTCTGTGCTGCCAAAAATTATGCTTAAAACCTACAAGAAAGTGAAAGTAAAGAGAGAAGATTCCTCAGCCTGACTCGCGTGTCGGTGTGTTACTTTCCCGTCGCTGCTTCTCTGCTGCCGTACTTCGCTGAGCGCTCGCGTTGTACCCCCTGACTGGGGCTGGCCCCCAGCAGCTGTCCCCCTTCCCTTGCCTGCCCTTCACCCTGGGACTCCGTGCTGGGGTAGGGGTGGCATCACGGGCTTTCTGCACGCCCTCCACTGCGCGGCTGGCGTGGCACCCGCCGCAGCCTGCTCAGGCCTCACTTTGGCCGCAGCCAGAACCGCAGCTGGTGGCCCGGGCAGCCCTGCTGGCTTGGCCAGTCTTGGTGGTTAGTTTCTGCCCCGCTTTTGACATGATGATTACTCGTAGTACCTTTGGCGCTTCTTCCAGGTGTTGACACTAAGCAGTCATCCCAACTGTCGGCAGAAGACCGGAGCCTCTAGCATGAGGGCTGCCACACAGGCTTAGCAAGGAGAGGGTGCGGTGTGTGGGGGCAGCGGCTCCCAAAGCCCTGAGGACCAGGGGGAGCACGGCGGCAGGCCTGTGTGTGCCCCCTTCGTGTGCACCAGCTTCCTGTCCTCCCTGAAGAGCCTGCGTGGGCGTCTGGCCCCACCAGACAGCGCGGAAGCGGAGGCTAGCGCGGCCTCCCGCTGCCCAGTCTCCCCAGGCTGCACCTAGGGCCTCCTACCAGGAGCTACTTGTTAAATGGTTTTGCTTTAAAATATTAATATTCCTGTTTCGCATGCAGCGACATCCACATAATTTTCTTTTACAAATGAAAAAATTACCTTGCCCATCAGTAGATGGCGAGCTTGCTACACCTAAGTCTTGAAGGACATTTCTTCTAAAAGATCACTTAAAACTTCTTTATATCGATAGCATCTAGTTTATTGTAAGTCTGCCTATTAATATGATTGCTGATGTATGCATCTAAACCAAATTCATGATCTTTAAGACACTGAATATTAAAAAATGGAGTCCCCAGTTCAGCTGATCGACTGGCTCCTTTTGGTGGCTAGAGTAGCGCTGAGTTTCGGTTCTCCTTACACTTCCCGCCCTTCCGTGGGAACGTGTGGCCACCCCCAGGCACGCCCAGGGCTTCACTCCACACCTGGGGCCTGGGCTCCCGGGAGGGGGCCTGGGCTCCCGGGAGGGCTCCTGCTCTCTCGCACACAGAGGCTCCCTAGAGCTGGGCTGCCACAGTGCTGCCGGGAGGAGGGTCCGGCCCGGAGACCCAGGTGCCGTGTCTGCCAGCCAAGAGAAGTCACGGAAGCAGCCGCAGCTCGAGGACAGGAAGCTGGATCCCTGTCCCCAGGCAGGTGCAGCAAGGATCCGCTGCCAAAGCAAACGCAAGAGCCAGAGCCAAGGGCTCCCCCCAGACCACAGCATCTCACCTGAACGCTGTCCCAGGAAGCACGTCCTGCCCTGCTGGTGCTGAGTCCCGGGCCCGAGGCTGCGAGTAGCCCAGTGGCTTCACCGGGAGGCACCGTTTCCTCCTGAGGGTGGACAGGGGGCAGGTTCTAGAAGGATTTTACCTGCCACAGCCAGGCAGAAAGCACCCACCCATCCGTCCCAGACTCGCCTCCCCTTCCACCAATGGAACAGAAAAGAAGGTCCTAGTTCCCCCAGACCACAGCATCTCCTGGGCTACGGAAATTTCTATTTTGTGTTTTTGCAAATAAGAATGAATATGTGTCGATATTACATTATGACAATATATATTTCCATTAATTTATTCACTTTAATCACGAGAAAAGTTTTGATACAACACAGCGTGACTTCACGTATTCATATTTGTGAGTAAATGGTTCTTTGGAGCTATATTTCCACAATTATTCTCAGCTCAAAGATCAAACAGGCAGAACCTATGGGATCACAGTGGCTACACTGGTCTGTAATGAGTGGCATCTCTTAAACTCACAGAACACAGTGGGCTACAGTGGCACACATTGTTCCTAAGTCCCCAAGGAACTTCTGGAGGGACATCCTGTTAGAGGGTCCCTAGCGTGGAATGTTTCTCAGAACCGGGTGAGTGATGGATGACGTTCAAATTCACAAAATCATTTTGCCCTAAGAGAAGATTCATGGATGATGCTTGTCCTACCTGGTAAAAGCCACGTTCCCGTGGGACTGCTTCGCAGAGAGCGTTCGTTTAGGCCATGCTGAGAACTGGCTCTCTTCCTCTGATGCTCAGTGGCTGCGTGGCCCCGTCCTCTGATCCTCAGTGACTGCTTGGCCCCGGTGGTCTCCAGCACTTGAGTGCGACGGTCAGTGCTGGCAGACGGCAGGTGGAGGAGCCTGCGTCCGCGAGAGGCCCGCGAGCGCGTGCTCCTGAGACGGGCGGCTCTGCGGTGCTGCATGCTGGCCTTGGGCACGGTGCAGGTCCAGGGGTCACACAGGTCTCCTGGCGCCTGTGAGAATGAGCCTCTGCTGACGAGGCTGAACTCTGCACGGGTCCCGTGGAAGCCCCTGCAAACTGCGCACTTCACAAAACCCTCTGGTTCCAGTCAGCTCTCCTGCCATTGTGACCAGAAGTCCTGACAAGAACAATTCGAGGATGAAAGTTTATTTGGGGGCTAGTGGCTTCAGAGGTCTCCATCCACAGACGCCATTGCTTGGGCCCTGAGTGCAGGGGGAGCATCGTGGTGGAAGGCCATGGAGGGAGAGCAGCTCAGGACAGGGCCACCAGGAAGCAGAGAGGGCTCTGTTTACCAGGGACAAAATATAAACCCAAAGGTGCTCCCAGTGACCCGCCTCCTGCAGCCGCACTGACCTGCTTGCAATCACCACCCAGGTGTCCCTGTCAGGGGTGGACACACGGTCAGGTTGACCCCTAATCCCGCCTCCTGTCTCGCCCACAGCAACTCCCAGCCCCACGCAACGCCGTCAGGTGCTTGACAGCCAGACGGAAACCGCAGAGCCCCTTCCAACGGAGCGGGCTGTCTTGGCTTTCTGTCCATTTCCCACACGGCTCCTTTGGCTCTGAATGTAATGGCGAGAGCCCCGGCGAGGTCGTGCTAAGCCTCCGCATCTCCTGAGGTGGCGGCAAGTGCACACCCGCACAGGTGTGAGCGGCACGCCCACGCCATGTTCTCCAGTGACGTGAGCGTGAAATCCGAATGACGCATTCACAGCCTTCCCAGAGGTCCAGGCACCCTTTTCAAACTTCTATCTTGTCTTTTAAAATTGATCAGGTATGATAAATGTATTCTGCTGTTGTGTATAACTAACTAAAACAAATAAAATCACACATGTTAAAATCGACTAGGTGAGGAATCTAACCATTTAAAGGAGCCTTTTATTGCAACAAGATTCCTCTCACCAGAGGCATTTCAGTGGCCATCAGGAGCACCGAGGGGACATCTGACAGTTCTTTGCCACAGCAGCGCGCCCGGGGCGTCTGTGGTCGCCGGCTCCTGAAGCTGACCTGCTCTGATACGGCAGCAGGCACTGCACGGCCAGGGCCTCCGGAGGTCTGGGGCGCTACGCTGCTGCCCTACAGAGTCCCTATTTTCTCATCTTCACTTTTTTTTGCTTATACTATTTTTTCAACTTGATACAAAATAAGCAATATAAAGTATTGATTACAGTAACTTGGAAATTTACGGCCCGGTGTTAAGGCGCAGATTTGGATGGGAGAAGCCCCGTCGTTCTCGACACCTGAGTAACGTGAGCATTGATGAGAGTCTTTCTCGTGTGTGCAGTTGCTGCCTGTGGCCCGAGAGATTGATGTGCACTGTCCTGTGTGACCCCTCTGCGGCACCTTCTCCTCTGTGTGGTTATTGATCAGATCCTGCGTGTGAGCTGCAAGGCAGCCGCAGCAAGTGTGGTGGAAAGCACCACGGCTGGATTCAAACCCAGACCCCGGCCGCGAGCGCACTGCCCACGGGCTCCGGCTGCGGCAGGTTCAGGAGAGCCTGCTCCTGCCAGGTCCAGCCTTCCACCAGGACCCTGCTCCTGCAGGGCACGTGGACACCAGACTCGAGGACTTGCTTTGGATCTGAGTGGTGGCACTTGACAGGACACCCCCGCAGCCTTCGGCCTGCGTGCAGCCGGGTGGAACGCAGGGCAGCGTGCAGGGCACACCGAGAGTCTGAGGGATTTTCCCCTTGTTTTCTCTTCTTCTCTCGGATAATTTAGAGGCCCATTTAATTCTAATTTCTAAAGTGGCTTCATTTTCTGCAGCATGATGGAAACGGGGAAAGAGAGATTTTTGGTCGGGAAGTATTTTTAATCTGGCTACATAAGAATAGAAGTACGGCATGTATACGCAACTCTAATATGCATGATCTATAAATAGCGAGAAAAGCCCATTCTTGTTGCTATAGTAACTAGAAATTTCTTTCAATATCTGTTTTCTGCACTGGGCTGAGGTGCACCAGCAGCCTTCCAGTGGGAGTCCCTGCCACAGAGGGTCAATGACCCCGCACTCCACCACACCTTGAAACGTGCTGGCCGCGCGGATCCCACGCCCAGCCGCAGGCTGTCTTCTAGGCTGCCGTGTGCACATGTGTGCCTGGACTCTGTGCCCGAGAGAGGGGCCTGTGGGATGTGACCAGGGACGGGTGTCACTCCGGGAACGGATCCTGCCTTTCTCGTGGGTGGGTTTCTTAGGGCAGTTCAGCCCTGCTGTGCGCTCCCCGCCACGAGGGGGTGCCTGTCCCCGGCCCTCGCTGCAGGCGGCCCCTCGGTCTTGGACTTCTCAGCTTCTGGAGCTGCAAGAAGCAAGCCCCTGTTGTCCTAGGTCTGCTGGCCTCGGGCGTTCTGTCCCAGCAGCTCTGTGGACCAGGATGGAAGCACCAAGAACAAGCTGGAGCGAAATGGCCTCAGGTGGCGGGGCGTGCAGGGTGGCCTCTGCCCCAACACGTCCTGGGACAATGAAACCGAAGGCAAGCTGAGAGGTGTAAGAGGAAATTTAGAAACAGTGAAACCTGGAGAACGTCTTCAACAGGGGAACTCAAGCCCGCGTCCCCTGGTGCTAAAACACCTGCAGGTGGCTGCGTGGGCAAGGCCTGCGGGCCCGATCCGAGGCTGGGAAGGGGAGGGGGACAGGGCCGCTCCTGACCAGAGGCTGCCTTCCGCCCTGTTCCCCCTGCCTTCTCCTTCCAGGGAGGGAGGCCTGCTGAGGGTAGAGCCCACTGTGGACCGGGTGCTCCCCAGACCAAGTGGAATCTGCCGGAAGTTGCGGAGGAAGACGAGACCGTGCGACAGGGAGCAGGCTGCTCTCCCAGAACCTTCTGCGCACAGGCACGCTTTGCTTGCATGGGGCAGGGCCTCAGAGGCAGGCAGGAGGGAGGGCTTCAAGGTGGAAGGGCCTGCTCTGAGGCCGTGCGCTGGCGGCAGGTCTGGAGGGCCACCCCCTGAAGCCACGTTTCTCTGTGTGGTCCCAAGTCGTGAGTGGGACAAAGGAGCAGGCAAGCTGGTGCCATTGGCCAAGGCCTGGGTGCCCGGGGCCGGGTGCCCAGGGCTGAGAGTCAGGGCTGATCACCAGGCACGACCGGCTGCTGCCCGGGAGCATCCCTCTGCCTCTTCTGAAGGCCTGGCATGGCCCTGCAGACCTTGGCCACGTCCTATTCAGCCTCTTGAAACTGACAGGGGTGCGGCGCTGTCCAACAAGCCCGCCTGCCCTCGGTGGTGGCTGCTCGCCCACACCACGCACCTCCTTGGCGCTGGCCCTTGCTCTCCTGTCACCTCTCATGCTCTGAGCTGGAGGTGAGGCTTGCGCCCCTGTCCCTCCCAGCTCTTCGCTCCAGGGCCCCTCCCAGGGGAGTGACCTGCCTAGAAGGCTTTGGTGCCCATGAAGCCTGGCCATCCGAGCAAAGGCCCAGGGGTCCCCAAAGCCTGGCTGTCTGGCATGGTCCTTGGATCTCCCACCACCACGGCCAGCAGGTGCGCCCAGCAGGCCCCGCAGCCCTGCCCACGCATTCTGTGTCTGGCAGTGTGGAGAGTACGACAGACAGTGGATGGGTTAGGAGTCGTTTTGTCTTGATGTCACCGGAACCTTCCGGAAGGTGCTTCTGAGTGCAGGAGGAGGGCTGCTGTCCCCGCTACCTGAGGTGTCCACGCTGGTCTGTGCACTAGAAGACAGCTCCGTGGCAGCGCCGGAGCCTGCCCCTTCAGACCTGGCGTCTGCCCGGGTGACGCTGGCCTTTTGCTCCCAGGGCAGGTCTGGCTGCTCTGCCTTCCTGCGGTCAATGCCAATCCGACGCCCTCACGGGCACCTTGGGAGCATTATGCCACCCTGCCACGCCCTGACACCTGAGCTGGGGGAGCTGGCCCTGCCCGCCCTGGCTTCCTGCAGTTGTTCTGTGATTGTTTCCTTGTTCCTAGGCAGTGTGGACAGCGTGGCCGTGGGGTGCTGAGGGCCAGTGGGGTGAGAGCACCTTCTCTGTGCAGCTGACCACGATCAGGGACGCATGGCCCTGAATCACTTGGGCTGCGGGCCCTGGACGCTCGTTTAGAGCACGGTCTTCCACCAGTCGAGAGTGGGCAGTGCCCCACTAGTCGTAGAGGTCGGTGCTCACAGCGGTCTCATAGTCCTCACTCACTGGGAAGGAAACTTCCTCGTCCTTTCACGTGGACAGGCAATCGAAACACCAGAGGGTGCGTTCTCCTTGCTCCTAACAAGACCGGATCCCCAATTCCTGATAAAAATCTCTATTTCTACAAACTTGGGTGAAATTTTTCATTTGAAAACATTAACCTTGCCTGCCTGAAAGAGGTGTTTCTAAGAAATGGCGGAACAGGGTCCTAGGAGAAAAGCCAGCAGCATCAACGCATTGACGCAGACCTCTTGCCTCTGTTGTTTTCCGAGTTTGTGGCACGAGGAAGGTGAAATAGGAGACTTGTCTGAGAAATTCAGTTTCCAATGAAATCAATGCTATTTCTCACATGGAGGGAAAAAGCTTTGTTTGTTTATTTGTTTCCTTCTAACTTACTCTCTTTTGTAAGTTTGTTTTTTCTAAGTGCTGTTTCTTTCTTTCATATTAACAAAACCAGAAAGGTGTACCAACCACCCGCGTAGACGAGAGTTCTACACAACGCATTCGTATGTGGAGACACGCACACTGCTGTCCTTTGGTATTGATGTTTTCATAAATATGTTTAAAGCTCTCAGCAGAGAGAGCAACGTGGACAGGAGACACCTGAGAGAGGGAGAGGGAGGACGGGAGCAGCTCGCATTGGCGGTACGTCCCTCCAGGATGCAGAAGTCCCCCAGGTGTGGCTGGTAGGAGTGGCGGCCGCCCTCAGGTGCCCAGCACCAGCGAGTCTCAGCCATGACCCTCGGCTGCGTCACCAGAGCACACAGCTTTGCCTAGCGTCCGCCTGTCTTGGCAATGTGCGCTGATGCGTGGACTACAATTTCAGTGCTGGCTCAGTGCGCCAGACGCTTGTTGCTCTGTGGAAGGAGAAGGCCAACTACAACGCCTTTCCTGTGTCATTCGTGCTGGAGAGGGAGGGAACTCCTAGTCCCCATGTCCACCTACTGGTCACCAAGTGGACTTTGGGGCAGGGAGCAAGATCTGTGGCTCAGGAGGGCAGCCGCGAGGGAGCTGTGGCCGCGGCCACTGCAGGAGAGGGTGTATAAGAAGAGGGTGCGACATCAAGGTTGGGGGAGGAAAGAAGGGCTTCACAGGGAAAGACTGGGGAGAACAGAGAAAGAGGGGGGCACCTTGTCTTCCACACAGAGCCAGCATGGCTGGAGGAAGCCCAGGAAAATGTGGTGCCAGGGAGACGGGAAGGGACCACGCGGAGAGCAGGGACAGACCACCACCCCAGCACCAGGAGGACGTGCCCTGAACAAGGGAGAAGACAAAGCCATGAGTAGGCCTCACTCACACAGGAGGACCAGCTCTAGTGACAGGCCCTCACTCACACAGGAGGACCAGCTCCAGGGACAGGCCCTCACTCACACAGGAGGACCAGCTCTGTGACAGGCCTCACTCACACAGGAGGACCCAGCTCCAGGGACAGGCCCTCACTCACACAGGAGGACCCAGCTCCAGGGACAGGCCTCACTCACACAGGAGGACCCAGCTCCAGGGACAGGCCTCACTCACACAGGAGGACCAGCTTTGTGACAGGCCCTCACTCACACAGGAGGACCCAGCTCCAGGGACAGGCCCTCACTCACACAGGAGGACCCAGCTCCAGGGACAGGCCTCACTCACACAGGAGGACCCAGCTCTAGTGACAGGCCCTCACTCACACAGGAGGACCCAGCTCTAGTGACAGGCCCTCACTCACACAGGAGGACCAGCTCTAGTGACAGGCCCTCACTCACACAGGAGGACCCAGCTCTGTGACAGGACCTCACTCACACAGGAGGACCAGCTCCAGGGACAGGCCCTCACTCACACAGGAGGACCCAGCTCTAGTGACAGGCCCTCACTCACACAGGAGGACCAGCTCTAGTGACAGGCCCTCACTCACACAGGAGGACCCAGCTCTGTGACAGGCCCTCACTCACACAGGAGGACCCAGCTCCAGGGACAGGCCTCACTCACACAGGAGGACCAGCTCCAGGGACAGGCCTCACTCACACAGGAGGACCCAGCTCCAGGGACAGGCCTCACTCAATCAGGAGGACCCAGTTCCAGGGACAGGCCTCACTCACACAGGAGGACCAGCTCTAGTGACAGGCCTCACTCACACAGGAGGACCCAGCTCCAGGGACAGGCCTCACTCACACAGGAGGACCAGCTCTAGTGACAGGCCCTCACTCACACAGGAGGACCAGCTCTAGTGACAGGCCCTCACTCACACAGGAGGACCCAGCTCCAGGGACAGGCCTCACTCAATCAGGAGGACCCAGTTCCAGGGACAGGCCCTCACTCACACAGGAGGACCCAGCTCCAGGGACAGGCCTCACTCACACAGGAGGACCCAGCTCCAGGGACAGGCCCTCACTCACACAGGGGATCCTAGCTGCAGTGAGGCTCCTGGGCTTCACAGGACACAGGAGAGGGGACTCTCTGAGTGCATCCCACTGTGACTCCACAGCAACCTGCTGTCCTGAGGAGACAGCCTGGGGGAGTTCCCTCAGTGATGTAGCCACATGGCAGCCCCTTCCTCCTGTCCCTGAAGCAGGCTCTCTGCTGGGAGCCGGGCACGTGGTGGCCTCCTTTATCCCGGTGCCCTCTGACACCCCAGCGTCACATAGATGCACCTTAAGGAAGTCACACTCCCCATCAACCGACAACCTTCTCTCTGGGACAGGAAGGTCACGTGGAGCTGCTGCCTCCGCAGAGGGAGCCGCAGCCTCACGGACACTGTGGAGCTTCCTGTTCTAGGCATACAGGAATCTGCGCCTCATGGTCTTCCACATTTCTGACATTCTTGATTCAGGGAACAGTCCAAATGTGTATTTTTTAATGGAGATATTCTAAGTATTTAGGTAAAAAATTCACCTTTTGAGGTTTGTTTTCAACGTGCATTAATGGGTAGCTCGAGCCAGAGGCACGGTTTTCCGTTATCTGTTTCACCAACTTGAGACAGAGGGTCTAGAAAGTTCGGTTGGCTTAGAGTGAACTTGTCTAACTTCTGATGGCAAGTACGTGTCCGCCACTTTTTTGTTGCTGTGACCAAAATACCCGACAAGAGCAGCTGAGAGGAGGGACCCTCCCTGCTCCTGGTCTGAGGTCCAGCCGCGGTCTGAGGGCTCCCCTGCCTTGGCCTGGGGACAGCAGAGCTTTGTGGGGGACGGGTGTGGCAGAGCAGAGTGGCCCGGCCAGGAAGCACACAGAGGCAGGGCAGGCACGGGGACAGGCCACGGTCCCCAGGAGGACGCCGCCAATGCCCTACTCGTCCATCATGCCTCCCTGCCTGCGGTTCCCACCTCCTCCCAACAGTCCTCCCAGAGTGCCGACCCTTCAGCAGACCCCTCCACGGCCACGTCACCCCCGCGTCCCGCCCTCAGGACCCGCCCCTGGACATGGCTGCCCTGCGAACACCTTCAGCACAGGCGCTGCGGGGACAGTCCAGGTCCAAGTCAACAAAACAGGGACGTCTCGGCCCTTAGAGAGATGGACGTTTCTCAGACACGCAGAGCGGGACCTTCTGTGCCCTGTGTCACTGGTCTGGCCCCACCAGCCCCTCAGGTCCCTCAGGAACACCCTGTTGGCACGTGGAGGCCCCAGCCCGGGCCCCTTCTCTGCAGCCTGGCTCCTCCGTCCGCCCCCTCCCTGCAGAGTCCTCACCATCTCACGGCTGTCCGTCGACCTGGGGCTTCTCCTTGTGAGCTGACCGCGGGGAGATCTTCAGAGATGGTCTCTGTCTCTGGAGATGGGGCACAGCATTCTGTTTGCAGCGTAGGGTCAGAAGCTGGACCGAGGGCCGTGGGCAGTCTCCAAGCACGGCGGCCACCTGCCCTGCGCCTCACTTCACAGAAGCAAGGAGGGAGGGCGTGAGGGAGTGAGGGGTCACCTCCGCACAGGCTGGCGCCTCAGTGCCGCACAGACACAGAGGGTTAATGAAGGATCTATTCTGAATTCTGAGTTCCCCGGCTCCTGGCAGCAGCCTGCTCCCCAGAAAGCCGTTCCCTGCGCAATCAGGAGAAATGGGTGCTTGTCTGAGCATCTTTCTCTCCAGACCACATGCCGCGCCTGAACAAGTGCCCTGATTTCATGTAATAAATGGCTTAATGGGCTTTATTTTACTTTGTATCACAAATAGAAAGAAAATCAGAAAGCAAAGGAAGGCAGCAGGAGACACAAGACAGCAGGTGAAAGAGAGTGCGTAAGTCAGAACCACAGGGGACTTCACGGGTGGCTCTGGGATCAGCAAGCCTGGTCTGCGGTGTTCACAGGTGCAGGAGGCTCCTACAAACCCGGTGGCTTCATGCTCGTCACATGAAAGCCAGAAGGCTCCATCAGGAAGGATGTCCAATAGGAAGACGAAGGTGTGACCATCTTCTTTTTCTTTCTTCTTTTTTAAAAATATACACTTTCATGTTTACTTTCCAAAACCAAGGACATTCTCTTACATAATCAGAGTACAATGATGAATGCTGTTACCTGACAGCGTACGTCCTGAGAACCACATCATGCCCACTGTCTGCTTTTGTAGAACCCACTAGGAATGTTTTTAAGCAAGAACTATGTAACACATACAATTAAGAAAAATTCAGATGACGATGTTCATAAATTGGGTTTTCAGAGCCCGGCACACCAGCCTGCACGGACATCCCCAGGCCTACTTTCATGCTGCAAATGAAGAGCTGAGTAGTTGCGACGGAGCTTTCTGCAGTTCTCTCCCTGGTCTACAGAGCCAAAAACTTACTCTCTGGCCCCTTTACAAAGAGTTTGCAGGTCTCTGACCTAACCAACATGCTATTCGAGTCCTTCCAATTATCCTGCTACGCTCTTGATTTGGTTTAGAATCCAACCAAGTTATGATCCTGCGTCTTAACTGCTGGGTGGTCCCTTTCCTACGCTATCTCCAATTTCCCAACAGTTTTTTTTTTTTTTTTAAAACAAAACAAAACAAAACAAAAAGCACCTGCTTCCATTATGCCTCTACTGTGGGCACTGGAGGCTTCCTCGTCTCAAGTCTGGAACACAACACATGTATTCTTGGCACTGCTGGCCCACGTTGCTGGAGGAGCAGGGCGCCAGCGTCCTTGGAGCCCAGCCAGCTTGCTCGGGTCAGTGCTGCCCGCGTGTCCTCACCCTGCTGGATGCTGGAGTCCCCCTGCTCTGGGCGTCTGCCTGAGCCCTCGCCGCCGGGTGACCATGGCTTCTCAGCTTGCCAGTGAGCTGAAAGTCTCTGTCCCTCCCCGCCCCTGGGATCCCGCCTGGCGTTTTCTTTTCAAAGGCTCTCCTTGAACGTAGTTGGGGTCAGCGTCCGCCCGGGTCTTTTGCCCACTTTCTAATCAAAGCCTTTGCTTGCTTTTCTGTTGGTTTTGACACTCGGTCCGTGAGGCCGCCCAGGTCTCGCCTGCCTCTCCGCCCCTCAGGGCTCACTCACAGAGAAGGGTCTGGTTTCCACAAGGCCCAATTTATCAGTTTTGCCTTTCATGGCTTGGCTTTTGGCACCTCTCCCAGCCCTAGGAAGATTTTTTCCTGGATTCATTTTTACAGTTTCAGACCTTTGAATTTAAGGATGTGGTTTATTTTGAGTGAATTTTTCTATGAGCTTTGCACCTGGTGATGTTTGACTGGGTTGTGGACACAGGACTCTTGTTTTCCAAATGCGTTCTCAGTCCTGTTCCAGAGCTCTGCACCGGCAGTGCCGTCTGAAAGTCCTTCCTCCCGAGCTCTCTCCCGTGACATGCAGCTGCCCGGGCCTCCCAGACTTTCCATCCACCCATGCTCGGGGACCTGGGTACTGACCGGCCACATCACCCTGCAGGCACAGACCTTTCCTGAGCAGTGGGCTGTGGGAGGCCCCGCCCACTCCTGGGCTCCCTCCCCTGAGCCCTCTGCTCGCCTTGCCTGCCCTGTGTCTGGGAAGCCTTGCCAGTGTTCAAGTTCTCTCGGGGGAGTCGGCTCTGCCTGTGGCGGACTCTGCTGGAGGCTGGGCTGCGGCTCCTCCTGCGCCTCCACCGCCCGCCACCGCGGAGAGGGGCTGAAGGCTGCTTCTGACCAGGGCAGGAGCTTCCCGTGCCACTCTCCCTACGCAAGTCCCTGACATTAGTCGGTGACCCTGGTCTTCAAATTGGAACCCGCTGACCATGGGAACCCGCTCTCTGTTCCCTCGACCTCTTCTTCAGACCTCCGGTGTATTTATTTTACATACTTTATCTGCTTTATTTCTAGGAACTTCCTTTTGCATAAGCCACTTTAAAGATCTCCGAGACTGGAGGCGGGACTGGCCGCAGGCTCCTGAGTGGCTAGCCGGGTGCCTGTGACCCGCCTGCTGAGGCACCCGGCCCCTCGGTCTCCTGCTCTTCTTCACACTCTGTTCTTTTCCTGCTCCTCCTCCTTGGCCTCGTCCCTTATTGTCCCTAAGGCGTGCTGCCCTTGACTCTTGCGCCCGTCTCCCTCTGGCCCGAGGCTCCCGGCCTCTTGGCTGGCTGTGGTTCAGGAGTGCAGTTCTCTCCTCCGGTGCTCTGCACGCCGCCCCTCGAGCACCAGCTCCTTCTGTCCCTGGCTGGGGTCTGCCTGGCAGCCGCCGGGCTCTGGGGATGGCTGGGTGGCCCCTGGAAACAGGCTCCCGCACCCTCCCTCTCGGTGCTCGGCGGTCAGCTGCCCTCCTGCGGGAAGGTCTCGCGCTACGTGCGACCTCTCCTTGTCATTCCTCTTTCTCCTTTTGAACTTTTGCTATGTTCACATTAGGCTCTTGGGCCTGTCTTCCTTTTCTGCTCTGCTTTTATCCAAACGCACGTTTATTTTAATGCCGTGCTTTGTGTTTTGACACATTTCTGGTGTTTCATCCATTAATTGTATTTGAGCAATTAATTCTGATAGAAGCAATGATTTCTCTACTCTTAATCTATCTATGAAATGTGTCCTAATTTTAATCCTATGAGATAATTAGTTTGGAAGTTTATTTTCACGATAGAAATCACTTGTGTGTGTGCTGTTGCTAAGTCACCCTGCCTCTCCTCCGGCTGGCCCTGCTGGTGACATTTTCTCTGCATCTTCCTGTGTCTTGAGGGGATGCCCTTGTAGCAGACTCCTCTGGGACCCTGTGGTCTCTGGCGGTCTCTGTGCCACCCTCTCCCTGTGCCCTGCTCTGCGCTCAGGCCCCACGGGCGGCGTCCTCTGGGGCCTAAGCTGCATGGGGCGGTGTGGGGCAGACCCTCGGCCGACAGGAGCCGGCAGCGGTCAGTCACCTTCACCAGACACGCTCCCTCCCAGTCAGCACAGGGCCTGAGGCTGGCGTGCTCACGTCCACCCTCAGGTTTGGGCCTCTGGACGCTCCCCTCCCTCAGGGACAGCAGGCCCCTGAGGAGCACTGGGACCCCTTTCTCTCTGTGTCCAGATAACACATGCATTTGCTCTTTTAAAAAGTATCCAGTGGACAGGGTCGTGTGTATTCAGGGTGTGCAAGCTGTGACTTGGCACACACTGTTCAGTGGCCAGCACCACCGTTAATCAGCACGGCTGCCACCTGCGTGCCATGCCATCGCTCCCAGAGCACCTTCATTTCCTAACTGGGCCCTGGTGCCCTGGGGCCCCACTCCCCACGTCCCCACCCCAGGAGGTGGGGGCTGCCCTGCCTCGGCTCCTAGTGGTTCTCTCTTAGACCCCACGTGGAAGTGAGGCTGTGCCCCCGCCTCGGTGCTGCTGACGGGGTCCACACCCACACTGTCCCCCAGGCTAGTCCTCGCCACCTCAGTGGCAGGCTTCCTTCTCTTGCAATGGCCGCGTGGCACCACACTTATTTTTTGCTGTGGTGACAAAGAGTGTTGTATTTTTTATTTAATTTGAAGTGCAGGTGCCCGTTGCTAGCGCGCGGAGTTGTGCGGGTCTTTGTGGGCTGGCTGGGCATCCCGTGGCCATTCTCACTGTGTTTATCAGACTGACGCGCATTTTTGTGGACTTAAAAAAAATTCAGTGTAGAAAGCTTCATTGTCTGTGAAAAGAGACAGTTCTGTTTCTCTTAGGCGAAAGATGAGGTTTCTGAATTTATAGCGGCTGGTCTTCAGGTGGGCAATCCTCCCCTGGTCTTAGAAACTACGCTGAGAGTTGGTAACCACGTAGAGGTCTGAGTTTGTCAATTAGTTTCTGCAGTTTTTGAAATTATCATATGATCTTTCACATTTAAACCATTAACATGGTGAAATGCATTGTTAGAGATTAAAATGTTGAAGTAACTTGAATTCCTGGGCAACCTCGCGTCGCTGCATATTCTGTGCCACTCTGTTCCATGTGGCTGGGTTAGGTTCTGCTGTCACCGTCCACAGGAGCACCAGTCCCCGCTTCCCCCACCGGTCTCCTGGGATCTGCAGTGGGTGGGGCTGGCTGGAAACAGAAAGCACTTCTGTTTTCTGGGAAAAAAATTAAGAATTGATATTTCCCCTTTAAATTAATTTTAGACTTCATCAAAAGGCCTGGAACTCTGGGATTTTCCTTCTTCGTCTGAGGCAGAGAGTCATTTTTATCTGTTTGTCTTTGTCTTACTAGAAGGCGATTCCGGGGGGCCTGGGACGGGCGAGCTCTTGCTGAGTGTGCGGATCCGCACACTGTGGTGGCTGCAGGCTCGTCGTCCTTGTGAGGCCTGTGGGGTGGTGAGGTGGCGTCGCGTGTCCGTGAGGCTGGCCATTTGTCCCTCTCACTCTTTTGTCTCTGAGTTGGAACGCCTAGAATGTCAGCATTTCATTGTTCTGAGACACCTGGCTTCTTCCTGTCTCGCTGATGCCGTTCTCTCGACTCCTGCTTCTCCTCCTCACCTCCTGTCCACCCACCCACTCCTGATGGGCCTCGTGCTCCCTCCTCATCCTCCTCAGGTACAGGCCTGGGTGCTGGACTGACCCGTCCCTCCCAGCACGTGCCGCGTGCCAGGAGGCCCCACGCCACTCCTTAGGCAGCAGCCTCCGTATTTTGATGTGTTTTTTAAAATTTGCTTTTGGTTCACATTTTGGTGTTGCTGTTTCTTTTTGTCCCGTTGCCTGTATCTTCCAAACACCTGCGGACTTTCAGACACGTCAGCCCCCTGCCTCTTAGTTCAGTCCTATTGTGATCTGGGGACACGTTTTGCTTACTTTTTCCTTCTAAGTTCTCTGACGTGGCCCACGGCGTGGTGACCTTCTTTGGTGCTGACCAAGATGGCTCTGTTGCCAGTGGGCAGCCCTCACCGTGCCAGCCCAACCCTTGCTTTTTCATTCACTAAACCTCACCGTTCCTGTCCACCCATCTCACAGGCCTTTGGCCACTCTCCTCCCAGTGTGGCCACACTGGTCAAGTCCTTCCCTGCCCTTAACCACTGGTGGTCTCTTTGATTGGCAGGTGGGGATGGGTGGCCACGCCTGGTCTCTTGGGACCCCTGGGCCCCGTCCGCTGCCCAAGGACTCCCTAACAACCTGTTTCTGTTAAGATGACCACTCTTCACGTGTTTGGCCTCCCATCACCTCTGTTTTGTCCTTCTCTGCCTCGTACGAATCAATCGTTTGTCATGGTTCCGTTTCATCTTTGTAACTGGCATGATTTCCACGCTCTTGATTGTTTCTGGTGGCTCCCTCAGGGATGACAGTGTCCCTCAGACTCTCCCCATCCTCTGTGCAGATGTCACAGTCACATGTTCCCCTTTCCTCCTCTCATTATCTGCACCATTTCCTTATACTCTATTTTTTACGTGCTATGAGCACAGGAGCAATTGCTTATATATATATAAGCACACACATACATATACATATATAAATCCAATCTTATTTTCGTCCGCAGCATTTCCAGCATACTTCATTTCTTCGTGTAGATCCAGGTTGCAGGATGCCACATTATTTCAGCCAGAATAGCTGCTTTACTATTTCTTAGACCAGGTCTGCTGGAAATGGATCACTTCCTTCTTTTCCCTTCTGTGTTCGTATCTCTCCCCTTTCTCTTTGTCGGAAAAGACTATTTCTCACTCATTTTGAAAAGCTTTTGCTGGGCACAGCATTCTTGGTTGACAGAGGATTTTTCCCTACAGAGCTTGGAGGGCGTGGCTTGGTTGCCCCGGAGGACGGTTTCCGTGGGAGTCTGCAGTCCTTGGGGGCTGGACATGGTCCTTTTGGACACAGTTCTTGACAGAGGCCCCAACAGACCAGTCTGGGAATGAAAATGAAGATGGCCACACTGCAGTGCCTGGGGCCCGGGCCCTCTGACCTTGAGAAGCTCAGGCCGTGCCCGCCACGCTGCCTCAGCAGCGGGTCCTGCTCTGGCTCTCACCACAGAGAACAGCCTGACGAGGCCTGCTGTTACCCACTGGCATTTTTCTACTTTTTGTTTTCTGTCCCCATCTCAGTGGGGTGGGGGCTCTGGAGTGCTTGTCTGTGGTTGTTTTTTGTTCCTGTTAATTCAGCCCCTGCCCACCAGAGCGTTGGTTCTGCTGTCTGAAGGGTGTCTCGCCACGTTCTAGGGTGGAACATAAAGGCAGCCAGGGGCCTCAAGCCCAATGGGCTGCCATCTTGGTTTCAGGAGCCTCAAGCCCGATGGGCTGCCATCTTGGTTCCAGGGGCCTCAAGCCCGATGGGCTGCCATCTTGGTTCCAGGGGCCTCAAGCCCGATGGGCTGCCATCTTGGTTCCAGGGGCCTCAAGCCCGATGGGCTGCCATCTTGGTTCCAGGGGCCTCAAGCCCGATGGGCTGCCATCTTGGTTTCAGTGGCCTCAAGCCCGATGGGCTGCCATCTTGGTTTCAGGGGCCTCAAGCCCGATGGGCTGCCATCTTGGTTTCAGGGGCCTCAAGCCCGATGGGCTGCCATCTTGGTTTCAGGGGCCTCAAGCCCGATGGGCTGCCATCTTGGTTTCAGGGGCCTCAAGCCCGATGGTCTGCCATCTTGGTTTCAGGGGCCTCAAGCCCGATGGGCTGATGGGCTGCCATGCCATCTTGGTTCTCGACACTCCTGAATGCCAAGCTCCTTCCTCCCTTGCTGCTCTTGGACCTCCCACATCAGTGCACAGTGGCGTCATGTCTGGCTGCCTCTGGCATCCTTGTCTCTGGATGTTCTTTCTACCCCTTCCAGGCAGCTCAGCTCGTGACTGTGGTCGAAGGCCAGACGTGCTGTGGAGGACCATGACTGGTGACGTGAAGCATGCTCATGCCACTGGGTTCCCCACTGTAGTCCAGGAGCTGCATCGTGCTGAGCTTCTTGTTGCTGCGGTGACCCCCAGGACCCCAGGCACTTCAAATCCTGCAGCGGCTGCGAGTCTGGGGTCGGTGGCTTGGCAGAGCACCCTCCTGTGTGACTCTGGCTTTCTGTCCCCACCTTGTGTGGGTGTGTCCCGGCCCGGGGTGAGCGCCTGTGTCAGGCCGTTCCTCTCCCCATGTGCCCCGGCTGCCTGGGAGAGTCCAAGGGCAAGGTGGAGACTGAGGTGCTTCCCCTCCCCCATGGGGCAAGGGAGGGGCTTCACCCCCAGGAGCAGGGATTTTAGAGAACTCGTCCTCCTGTGTGCTTCCTCCTTCCTTTGAAAGGTTCATAAATTCTTCTGAATATCAGAAAGGACTTTGTCAGCTTTCAGAACCAGCAAGGCCTTTTGAAGACTGGAGAGGCCTCCCTTTGAAATGCCGCGTCAAGGCAGACAGAGCCGCGGGAGGGAGCCGGCAGCCTGGGGCTGGGCCTGGAGGCAAAGCCAGTTAGCTGACCTCGGTCAGCCCGATGGCCTGGTGGCCGTGCTCTCGCTGAGGACTAGCTGCCCTTTGCCTTGGGGGCATGGGAGCCTGGTCCAGCCTGCTCAGCGGCATGAGGGTGGGGTCCTTGGCCTGTGGGATCGCTGGGTGGGTGGCCTGCGGGGAGCACCACACCCGGCTCATGCCACAGCACCACTGTCTCTTTCCTCTTCTGCTTTCGTGGAGAGGGGAGGCTCCCGGGGCTCCTGTGTGTCCCCCAGGTCTGCCCTCAAGCATGGTACCCACGGCTCCTCAGCTGGGCTTGTGGGCCTCTTGCAGCGGTGGAGAGACCGTGCTGAGTGCTGACCCGCCGTCCTTGACCACACGTGAGCCAGGCTCCCGAGGCCTCTTCTCAGCTGGGCCCTGAACTTGACCCACCTTGGCCTGTGCACTTGGATTTAGCAAGAACTCTTCTTCCTGCAGCGTTAAGGAGGTGGGGGCCACAGGGTTGCAGCAGGCAGCACCCAGCCTCAGTGCAGGTACGTGCATGTGCACTCCAGAATGCTCCTGCAGGACGCGGTCACCTGCCCACCATTCCCCACGGCGTGCTCCTGTCTTTAGGCCACAGGAGAGGTGTGGCACCCTCCACCCTCCCTCAGCCTCTCACCGCCCTGCCTGCCGTCAACAGGGACGGTGCGGAGTTGGCTTAGCCAGAACCCCGCTGCCTGGTGTCCTCTGCTGCTGACTCCCCCTCTGTCCCCGCCCGGCTCCTGGACTATCAGCCTCCACCTGCCTTGTCTTGGTGGCAGTTCAGCCCATTCCTCCACACCCTGGGGTGGGGGTGTAAAATTTCTTCTCCAACAGATTCAGAGACTCCACAATTTTTGTGGGCCCAGATTTTTCACACTGCCCCTTGTCAATCATTCTGGCTTGACGGTTCTCACTGGTGTCTGGCTAATTGGATCCCATGAGCCTGTCCCTGGGCGTCTGTCCTCCATGCAGACACAGACTCCCTAAAGTCTGATCAGCAGATTGCATTTTGACTTCAGCTCTCCAGGGGCTTGAGCTAGACCATGCCTTGCAGTTAGCGGGCGTGACCCGTCCTGCTGACAATCAGCAAGGGGGCTGTTCTCCGAGTGTCACTCACTGGGGCTGGTGATGGGCGTCCTGCTCCTGGTGTGAAGGTAGAGGACATTCCAGCAAAAGTGCTCATGTTCAGCATTGATGAATGAGAGGACTCATAATGCACGACCTCAAGGTTCATTCATTGTTATTGTTTAAACTCACCCAAGTTTATTGTTTTTCTTAAGCCTTAAAATAGTCTTATTTTAGCTCACATCTTATTTTTCAGAATAGATGATGTCACTATGAATTGTGAGGCTGACTGTTTATGGCTCTGAGTGCCCTTCATTATCACATTAACATTTTTTAGTTTCTTTTTTGGGGAAAAAAAAAAAACACAAAGAAAACAAAGTACACTCTCTCCCACGTGGACAGCCTTTCCATGGAGATTGTAACCAGCAACTCAACTGGAATCTATGATCACTTATTTAAAAGGCCGTTGGTCTCTTAAGCCTAACTCCTTAGCTTATCATCCCCTTCTGTATTCCAAAACATTTCAAATACTTACAGAGCACTCACTATCTGAGGGCCTTGGGGTTTCACGCTGAGCCTCACTCTTGCAGCCTTTCTGTTTGTATTTTGGTACTAGGGATTGAACACGGGGGCGTTACCCACTGAGCCACACCTCAGCCCTTTTTCTTTTTTTTATTTTGAGACTGTGTGTTGCTGAACTCTTGAGGCTGGATTTGAACTCACAGTCCTCCTGCCTCAGCCTCCCAACCTACTGGGATTTCAGGCATGTGCCCCTGCACCGGGCCACCTGCAGCCTTGGTAAACGTGTGTTGTGTGACTCTGCTCTGCTGGGCCCGCTCAGCCGTGGTTTCAAGGGTGGCCAGCACAGAGGGATGCACTGTCCCCACTGCAGGGGTCGTGGGGTGCCGTCAACCCACAGCAACTTAAAGAGTAGGTGGGCGGGGGGGCCCAGGCCACATGCCCCGTGCGCAGCCTGGCCCGGCCAGGCCCGCGGAGGAGGACAGCTGAGGGACGAGGAGTCCTGCTTGGAGGTGGTCAGCAGGGAGCCGAGCCTCCGCCCTCGGAGCCAGGATGGCTCTAGCGCCTTCTCCTAAGGGATGGACATGCTGCCACAGGCCCTAGCTCTGTTCTGGCCTCTCGGTTCCAGCTTCCCGCCTTGCTTGGCCGGAAGACCCCCACTCATGCAGCCGGGCTTCGGCCCCCAGCAGAGCCCTGCGGGAGCGCCACTCACTCGCTCACTCGGTTCTCCTCCCCCGGTGGCGGCGGATCGCCCCAGAGACCCTCTGCTCCCCACGTTTCTGCTCCTACGTGGCCAGCACGGAGCTGCCTCGCCCGGCTCTGCTGGCCACGCTCCTGGGGGTGCGGAGCGGCCAGGGCTCGGTTCCCGCCCGCCTGTCCCTGCTCTCCTCAGCCCGCGGGTGCTCACCTCTCTCCGCCTCCCGTTTCCCTGTTCCCCCCCCCGCGGCTTCTCTTTGGCCCTGTCCCTGGCTGCAGTCTTCCCAGGTCCCACTGTCCCCGGCGGCAGTGCTTCCTGGGGCACTGTCCCCGGCTCCGCGCTGCTCTGCGCGGTTCCCCGTTGCTGCCCCAGTGCTCAGCCTGCACCCCGCCCCGCCAGCTCGAGCTCAGTCACCTCGGACTTCTTGTCCCCTCTGGACACCATCTAGGTTAGTCCAGTTTCTTCTTCACATCGTGTACGTTGATTCAGACTCCAGCTTTTTACTCCCAAAACTCTTTCTAAAACGGCAGGGCTGGGGCTGGGCTCCGCGGCGGAGCGCTTGCACGCCTGGCACTGAGGAGGCACTGGGCGAACCTCAGCACCACAGGGAGATGAATAAATAAAGTGAAGGTATTAAAAACAACTGCAGTCATCTAAAATTCTGAAATTAGGGCAATTACAACCCTCACATATAAACGGATTCCTTTTGAATCTCGTGTCAGGCCTGGTCATCAGCAGAGATTGATTTTGTTTCAACGGAGAAGAGACTATATGATTTACCTGCCAAACGTGCGTCAAGCTGTGAAGGTCTGATCACAATCAAAGCCTCCTGTTCCATGGCTGTGCTAGATCCTCTGCACTCTTCCTCTTTGCACATGTGCAATCTCATATCCAGCTTCTTTCCTAGGAGACCAGTTTTCCTGTCAGGGCCAGTTCCTTTCCGGCAGGAGCCCTGTTTGGGGAGATGGCTAAGATTGCGGTTAACTATGGGCCATGGAGATGTTTGGGCATTGCCACCTTCCGTAGTCTCACAGGACTTGGCCTGGGATCTCGCAGGACTTGGCCCAGGATCTCGAGAGACTTGAGCCGAGATTGCAGATCAGGCCGGGGCCATTCCTGCTCGGGCGCGTGAGGTGAGACCTGAGAGAGAACGGACGGGGTTAACGCTATTGTGTGTATATATTGTAGTTTCTTGTAAGAGTACGTGCCTTGGTTTCTTGTGAGAGTGTGTATGTGGTGTTAGAAATTACAAGAGACAGAGAGAGAAAGATAAAAGAATTTTTTCATTTCCATCCTGTCTCCGGGCTCCTTCCTGTGGTGCCGCCGTTCCGGGCTGCAAATCCCTTTCCGGCGGCAACAGTTGGTGGCCCGTTCGGGGCATTCAGCATGGCAGGTAAGAACTGAGAAACCTCGCAGGAGTCTCTAGTCAGAGCGGTTAAAATGGGTTCGAAAATAACTAAGACCCAAGTGTATGAGGCTCTTGATGAATTCTTTGATATAGATGAGTCTGTCGTTAGTGAGGAGGATTTAGAAAACAGTGAAGGAGATCATGAAAGTGTAGATTCCTCTGAGTCAACTAAGACCAGTAAGGAGAGTATTAGAAGCGTCCCCAAAATGATGAAGATCCGAGCTGCTAAAGCTATTCATGACTTATTAGAGATACTTCAAGGATACATGCTCTCAATTGAACCTGGGACTCAGGATGTTACTGAGTCAGTTAGGACCAATGAAAGTAGTAGTAGTGAGGAGGAATTAAGTAAAAGTGATTCTGAGAAAATGAACAAAAGGAAATTAAGGAAGACCAAGATAAGGGATCATCAAGTGGAGGAACTTGTGTCCTCTACTCCCCCATGGGTGGAATTCATTACAGAAAATATGAAGGGTATCACTAGACGTTTGCATACCCTAGAAATAGAAATAAAAAGTCTTCCTGAGCGCTTATGCGCTCTCGAGGGTAACTCACAGATACATTGGGAACTGTCAGTATTTGAATATGAAAATGGACAGAGGGGCCACCAGCCAGTAGATTTCAAAACAATAAAAAATATCAAAGAGGCAGTAATGACTTATGGACCCCAAGCTCCTTTCACGTTGAGTATACTGGAGTCTCTTAACACCTTTAGCTTAACCCCCGCAGACTGGAAACGTCTATGTAAAGCAACATTAAGTGGGGGACAATACTTGGTTTGGCAATCGCAATTTCAAGAACTTTGTATAGAAACAGCTAAAAGAAACACAGCTGCAATGTTTCAAGACCATAATATAGAAATGCTCACAGGAGAAGGGCAATTTGCAGACATACAGGCTCAAAAATATTATACCCCAGGAGTATATGCTCAGATAAACGCAGATGCCTTAAAGGCATGGAAAACTGTACAAGGACCTGGGGATCTACAAGGTAGCTTGTCCAAAGTAATTCAAGGACCTAATGAACCATATGCTGAATTTGCTGATCGACTTTTGAGAACTGCAGGTAGAGTTTTTGGAGACATTGATCAAGTTATGCCATTAGTTGTTCAATTAGCATACAAAAATGCTAATAAAATATTGCCAAGAAGCCATCAGGCCATGGAAAAATAAAAATAAAAGGATCTTTCCATATATATACAACTATGTAAAGATATAAATGATGCCTTTGTCACAGGGAATATGATTGCAGCAGCTGTGAGAGATGCTGCCCCTCAAAATTTTACAAGGGCTCAACCTAGACATTATAATCAATCAGGATATTCTAGGCAAAATTATCATAATCAATCAGGCTATTCTAGGCAAAATCCCCAAAGAGAAATAAGACCAAATTCATACCGTGCTCCAGGTTGCTGCCCCAGGTGTAAGAAAGGAAATCATTGGGCCAATAAATGCTATTCAAAATTTGACATCCATGGAAATCATTTGTCCAGGAATTCAAAAAACGGGGCATGGGGCATGGGGCCCAATGCCACGGGGCCCACAAATGTACGAGGCATTGGAGGAGGAGTATCCTCAAGCATCCACTCAGATGCTTCCCTGACACAATCCCTACTACCCATCCACTCCCTCGCCAGAGGAACAGGAGGAAATGCAGGATTAGACCTCTGTTCCACCACCCGAATAGTGTTAACACCTGAAATGGGGGTTCAACTGATTCCCACAGGAGTCAGGGGACCTCTTCCCTCTGGGATTGTAGGACTTATTCTCGGGCAAAGTCCTGAAAGCTTATTAGGTTTGCAAGTGACCCCAGGTGTAATAAACTCAGGCTACATAGGGGAAATTAAAATAATGCTTAGCTCAACCAAAGTATACGTTCTATTAATCAGGGAGATAGAATTGCTCAGCTGCTCCTCCTTCCAAATTTACATAATTCATTTAAAATGAATATGCCTCTAAATAGGAACAATAGAGGATTTTGTTCCACTGATTCGAGACCCATGTTTTGCTGGGTTCAAGACTGTACAAGGAGGCCTATGTGTAAAATAAGAATCCAAGGAATAGAAATGGAGGGACTTATAGATACTGGAGCTGATTCTTCCATTATTAATTTACGTCATACAAGATTTACAATCTTTTACAATTGTTCTGGCTTGCTCCTTTGTGATTTTAAACCTACGTTGCAAGGTGGTGCTGTTGACATGAAACTGGGAATGAAATAAAGTAGCTTGTTGTAGCACTGAAAGTATAAATATTGTTTTTGTAAGTTCATCAGCCTTTTGATTACCTTCATGGAGGGGGCCAGGCAAATTAGTATGTGCTCTAATATGGCCTACGAATAGAGGTTCTTTTCTAGCCCACAAAAGATTTTGTATTTGATAAAACAATTTAAAGGCTGGAGTATGAGGTGCTATTGGTCCTGCTAACTCTAATTTTGAGATGGCTTGTACAATATAGTGGCTATCTGAATAAATGTTTATGGGCTGGTCTCTAAAATTTTCCAGAGCTCTTACCATAGCTTCCAATTCCACTAGTTGAGCTGATTTGTGTGCAGTTATGTAAGTCATATTTTCTTTTGTAGTGACTACTGCAGCAGTACCATTTGAGGACCCATCTGTAAATACATTAAATGCCTTAGGAATAGGTTGATTTTTTATTACCTGTGGAAATGTAATAGGATGATTAATACAAAAAGATATAATATAGGAGACTTAGGAAGGTGATTATCAAAATTTGCAGAGGTAGAGCATCTAGCTATAGCACAGTCATTATCGTTGAAGCATAAATATTCAATCTGTGACGATGAATAGGGAGTAATAATAGTAGCAGGGTGAATGCCAAATATTTTAGTAGAAGTTTTAAGTCCTTGAAGAATAAGTTTAGCCACCATGGAGGTATAAGACTCAATTATGCTTTTAGGAGAGACAGGCAAATGTATCCATAATAAAGGCCCTTGTTGCAAAAATACTCCTGTGGGTGTATATTGTGAAGAAATAATAATCCATATCAGCGGTTGAGTTAAATCAAATCTGTGACAATGAGCTCCTTCGATGGCTTTTTCTACTACCTTTAAAGCTTTCCTAGCATCAGGAGTCAATGTTCGCGGTGAGGATCATGGATCAGGATATCAAATAAAGGTTTCAATTGGCCAGTAGTGAGGTTTAGTGTAGGGCGAAGTCAATTAATGTCTCCCAGTAGTTTTTTGGAAATCATTGAGGGTGGTTAAATGTTCTTTATTTATTAAAATTTTTTGGGGTCTAACAAAAGTATCCATGATTTTAAATCCTAAATATAATATGGGAGATCTGTTTTGAACTTTTTCTTCTGCTATATATAATCCTTATTTTTAAAAATTTTCTACCACGTCACTCAATATATTAAATAAGAGTTTTTGATTAGGGTGGGCCAGTAAAATATCATCCATGTAATGTAGACACATGAGGTTTGGATATTTATTTTTAATGGGTTGGATAGCCTTGTCCACATATATTTGGCATATGGTGGGGCTATTAGCCATTCCCTGTGGCAAAACCTTCCATTGATATCTCTGATCAGGGCCATTATTGTTAATAGAAGGAACTGAAAAAGCAAACCTGGGGGCATCCAGAGGAAGTAGGGGAATAGAAAAGAAGCAATCCTTTATATCAAGACTAATAAGATAGAAATTTTTTGGAATAGCTATAGGATTCGGAAGTCCAGGTTGAGTAGGGCCCATGACTTGCATGGTTTTATTAATTTGTCTAAGATCATATAATAATTGCCATTTTCCTGATTTTTTCTTGATCACAAATATGGGGGAATTCCAGGGAGAGGTGGAAGGTTCTATATGTCCTGCTTCTAATTGTTTCTGAACTAGTAGGTGGGCCGCTTTTAATTTCTCTTTAGATAGGGGCGATTGAGGGACCCACACTGGCTTATCAGAAACCCATGGTATTTTCAAAATTATTTTCTCAGTGGCCCCGAAGAAAAATGTCTTTTTCCTATATGATAATGATTTCTTTTAGGGTTAAGCTTACCCTGTACTTTTTGATGATTTCTTTTAGGGTTAAGATTACCCTGTAGATTTTTACATTTAACACCTGCAGGTTTGGCTGCAAGGTGTATTCCCATTTGTTGTAAAATATCTCTTCCCCATAAAGTAACTGGTAGATTAGGTAAAACATAAGGCTGAAACGTGCCTTTATGTCTTTCATCATCCTCCCATTTTAAAATTACCGCACTTTTTTCTGGGAGGTTATTATATCCCAAGCCTCTTAAACTGGTTGAAGCTTTTTGCAGAGGCCAGTGTTTGGGCCATTGACGTAAATTAATGATGGAAGAATCAGCTCCAGTATCTATAAGTCCCTCCATTTCTATTCCTTGGATCCTTATTGTACACATAGGCCTCCTTGTACAGTCCCGAACCCAGCAAACCATGGGTTTCGAATCAGTGGAACAAAATCTTCTATTGTTCCTATTTAGAGGCATATTCATTTTAAATGAATTATGTAAATTTGGAAGGAGGAGCAGCTGAGCAATTCTATCTCCCTGATTAATAGAACTTATACTTTGGGGTGAGCTAAGCATTATTTTTATTTCCCCTTTGTAGTCTGGGTTTATTACACCTGGGGTCACTTGCAAACCTAATAAGCTTTCAGGACTTCGCCCAATAATAAGTCCTACAGTCCCTGAGGGAAGAGGTCCCCTGACTCCTGTGGAAATCAGTTGAACCCCCATTTCAGGTGTTAACACAATTCGGGCGGTAGAACAGAGGTCTAATCCTGCATTTCCTCCTGTTCCTCTGGCGAGGGAGTGGATGGGTAGTAGGGATTGTGTCGGGGAAGCATCTGAGTGGATGCTTGAGGATACTCCTCCTCCAATGCCTCGTACATTTGTGGGCCCCGGGGCATTGGGCCCCGTGCCCCGTTTTTTGAATTCCTGAACAAAGGATTTCCATGGATGTCAGATTTTGAATAGCATTTGTTGGCCCAATGATTTCCTTTCTTACACCTGGGGCAGCAACCTGGAGCATGGTATGAATTTGGTCTTATTTCTCTTGGGGATTTTGCCTAGAATAGCCTGATTGATTATGATAATTTTGCCTAGAATATCCTGATTGATTATAATGTCTAGGTTGAGCCCTTGTAAAATTTTGAGGGGCAGCATCTCTCACAGCTGCTGCAATCACATTCCCTGTGACAAAGGCATCATTTATATCTTTACATAGTTGTATATATATGGAAAGATCCTTTTTATTTTTCCATGGCCTGATGGCTTCCTGGCAATATTCATTAGCATTTTCATACGCTAATTGAACAACTAATGGCATAACTTGATCAATGTCTCCAAAAACTCTACCTGCAGTTCTCAAAAGTCGATCAGCAAATTCAGCATATGGTTCATTAAGTCCTTGAATTACTTTGGACAAGCTACCTTGTAGATCCCCAGGTCCTTGTACAGTTTTCCATGCCTTTAAGGCATCTGCGTTTATCTGAGCATATACTCCTGGGGTATGATATTTTTAATCCTGTACGTCTGTGAATTGCCCTTCTCCTGTAAGCATTTCTATATTATGGTCTCCAAACTCTGCAGCTGCGTTTCTTTTAGCTGTTTCTATACAAAGTTCTTGAAATTGCAATTGCCAAACCAAGTATTGTCCCCCACTTAATGTTGCTTTACATAGACGTTTCCAGTCTGTGGGGGTTAAGCTAAAGGTGTTAAGGGACTCCAGTATACTCAATGTGAAAGGAGCTTGGGGTCCATAAGTCATTACTGCCTCTTTGATATTTTTTATTGTTTTGAAATCTACTGGCTGGTGGCCCCTCTGTCCATTTTCATATTCAAATACTGACAGTTCCCAATGTATCTGTGAGTTACCCTCGAGAGTGCATAAGCGCTCAGAAAGACTTTTTATTTCTATTTCTAGGGTATGCAAACGTCTAGTGATACCCTTCATATTTTCTGTAATGAATTCCACCCATGGGGGAGTAGAGGACACATGTTCCTCCACTTGATGATCCCTTATCTTGGTCTTCCTTAATTTCCTTTTGTTCATTTTCTCAGAATCACTTTTACTTAATTCCTCCTCACTACTACTACTTTCATTGGTCCTAACTGACTCAGTAACATCCTGAGTCCCAGGTTCAATTGAGACCATGTATCCTTGAAGTATCTCTAATAAGTCTTGAATAGCTGTAGCAGCTCGGATCTTCATCATTTTGGGGACGCTTCTAATACTCTCCTTACTGGTCTTAGTTGACTCAGAGGAATCTACACTTTCATGATCTCCTTCACTGTTTTCTAAATCCTCCTCACTAACGACAGACTCATCTATATCAAAGAATTCATCAAGAGCCTCGTACACTTGGGTCTTAGTTATTTTCGAACCCATTTTAACCGCTCTGACTAGAGACTCCTGGGAGGTTTCTCAGTTCTTACCTGCCATGCTGAATGCCCCGAACGGGCCACCAACTGTTGCCGCCGGAAAGGGATTTGCAGCCCGGAACGGCGGCACCACAGGAAGGAGCCCGGAGACAGGATGGAAATGAAAAAATTCTTTTATCTTTCTCTCTCTGTCTCTTGTAATTTCTAACACCACATACACACTCTCACAAGAAACCAAGGCACGTACTCTTACAAGAAACTACAATATATACACACAATAGCGTTAACCCCGTCCGTTCTCTCTCAGGTCTCACCTCACGCGCCCGAGCAGGAATGGCCCCGGCCTGATCTGCAATCTCGGCTCAAGTCTCTCGAGATCCTGGGCCAAGTCCTGCGAGATCCCAGGCCAAGTCCTGTGAGACTACGGAAGGTGGCAATGCCCAAACATCTCCATGGCCCATAGTTAACCGCAATCTTAGCTATCTCCCCAAACAGGGCTCCTGCAGCTGGGACAGAGGCTGAGATCGGGCTGGCTGACAGAGGCTGAGGGCGGGGCTGGGGGCAGGGGCTGAGAGGGACAGAGGCTGTGAGTGGGGCTGGGGGCAGAGGCTGAGAGCGGGGCTGGGGACAGAGGCTGAGATCGGGCTGGGGGACAGAGGCTGAGGGCGGGGTTGGGGGACAGAGGCTGGCTGCAGAAAGTGGTTTGGTTCAAAGGTGCTTCAGCCCCATCTCCTGCAGCTTGCTGGCTCCTCCTCAGCCCCCTGGAGACGTGGGGCTGGGGACCCTCGGAGCCTTCCCCAGCACGTCCACAGCTTCATGTGAGCCTGAATGCCGTGACCGTGTCTTGGCCATCATATTGAGTGATTTTCTCACGTAGCAGTGACCTTGGAAAGGTGTATTACTGTACAGGAAAGGGGGCTTTAGGACACGCGGGCCATGTCCTCACAGCAAAGTGACAGGGACTGGCAGTTTCCGTAGGCACTTGCAGCTTATCTGTTCCTTTATGCATATTAGGTATTAAGTAGCTGAAATAGAAACACTGAAACTAAGCTTGATAGACGGGCCTGACCCGCCAGGAAGTTTCTGTTTCCTGAGCAAACTTGTTTCATTCCCTGCCCCGCCGCAGGAAATCACCGTGGGCGGGCAGGAATGTCCTGAGAACTTGTTTCATTTTCCCGGGGCAGGAGCCAAGAGCTTTAAAGGTCGCTCTAGTACAGCACCTCCAGAAATCCCTGCTTAAGCTCCTGCCGGACTGGAGCTCACACAACAACTCTTCCCCCCGAGAGGAGCCGGCCACTGCACCAACCTCAGGTGACCACCGCCTCCAGCCCGACGGCAGCCGCCTGGGCCCACACCTCCAGAGACCACAGCCATCGCGTCTGGGCACCCACCTGCGCCCAGAGCTTGCTCCCCACTCCTGCCCACTGTGCCCCTCGCCGTTGTGGTGCACTGAGTCCCGCCACCCGCTCCGACCGCCGCACCCTGACCATGGCCGCTGCCGCTGCTGTGGGACCCGTCCTCTTCGCCTTCTTGCTGATCCTCACCCTGTGCAGCCTGGCTGGCCACTGGCCAGGACTGCGGTGGGCAGTGCCAATGCTGGACAGCGCCAGCGCTGCCTGGCCAGTGTGAGCCTTGGGCTGGACGGCTGCTGCTTCTGCTGCAACTGTGCCAAGCAGCTGGGCGAACTGTGCACCAGCTCCTGCGGCTCTCCCGCACCTCTTCTACCTCCGACCGGCCATAAGGGCTGGTGAATGGATCTCCTGGCTGCACGGTGGTCTCCAGTGGGATCGTTCCCTTCAAAGATAATGTTAATGTTAATGTTTAAATGTTTTGCATTTTTTAATCAGAACTTTGAGAATCTGCTTGTGCCTGGACCTAGCACACACACTCACTCACACACTCACACACGCACACTCACACATGCTCACACGCACAGTCACACACTCACACACGCTCACACGCACTCACACACACACACGCACGCACGTACACACGGCGACTCCTACCACAGACTGCATCCCACATGTCACTGTGCCAGCTTCGTTCAGCAGGAGGACCCCACGTCACGGAGAGCACAGGTAACAGAACCCCAACTGCATTCTGCTCCCGTGCACCGGGGTCCCGTGCATCCTGTCATTCTCCATGTCACTCCCCATGGCTGCGTGTGGTCCTCCCTCGTCCTGGTCCAGCTCCGTGCCTCTGTGGTCTGCTTGCAGTGAGGACGGAGGCTCTCACTCAGGGGAGAAGCTCTTCTCCCTCTCCCCCGTGGCTGGCCCTGCGTAGAGGTCCAGTGCTGCGGTGGTCCCTGCAGGAGCTGGAGAAGAGCTCACGGGAGCTGAGCCCGGCTGGTGGACACAAGTAGCACCGTGACATCACTGGTGTTGTTTGCAGGGGACGTGGGGTGTGGTGCGAGCTGGTTGTTCTTGGAATTCCATGTCGTCCAAGACCTGCAGCAGCCCCTCTCCCACGGCACTCCTGCGCTGGCCTCGGGGACGACCACAGTGGGGCAGCGTGTTTTCCTGCAGGGGGCAGCACAGTCGAAGCCACCAGGACTACAGGAGGACAGCGGTCTGGAGATGGGCACAGGCGGGTGCTCAGGTGGCCCCTGTGTCTGGGGCAGGCAGTCTGCAGGCTCGCTGGGGACCCACAGCAAGGCTCTCAGAGTCCCTGAGGGCCACAAAGCTTGGCTGAGGTGACGAGGCTGGGCTGGGGACACAGGAGCACACGTCACGCATGAAGTGTCCACAGGAGGGGAGGCTCAGGAGGCTCCCGCGGACTGTGCCTGACGCCGAGGTCTGGAGAGGCCGTGACCAGACGCAGCAGGGCAGCACACGTGCAGAGAGCAGGAGCTGGGTGTGGGCGAGCCCGGGGAGGGTGCCCAGGCCGGGCTGCCGGTCCTGCCTAGCCCACTGTGCCCGCCCGGGAGAGCTGTTTGTGGCACTTCTCCTGGGCCAGTCCTGTGCTCAGTGTCGCGGCTCCTCTTGGCCACACGGGGTGAGCCTGGGGCAGCCTTGCTGCCCATGGAGAGAGCCCTCCCGTCCCAGGCTCCCGTCTGCCCTTCCTCCTCCTCTGCCTGGCTCCAGGCCACCCTGCGACCTCTGTCCCCACAGGAGGGGCTTGGCACAGAGAGCTGTGCTGTCCATGGTCCTGCGAGCCCACTCACAGGGGCCTGCTGGCCACGGGGATGGGAGCCCACCCCCACAGCTGACCTGCTCTGTCCCTGCTCCTCGTGAGCGCCACCCAGTGGTGTGAGTGTGAGTGTGCGCACGCGTGCCCGGGGAACTGCGACCTGAGGATGGGTGGGCAGGCAGCAGGGATTGTGGCCTTGGTGGCACGTGCCAGGTGACCCTATGCTTTCTGTGGAGCATCCTGGTGGCAGGGCAGTGTCCTCCTTTCAAAGAAGAACGGTCATGAAGGGCTCAGATCAGGTGTGGCTCTGCGAGTGACGCTGGGTGGCTAGGTGCTGAGGGTGAGCAGCCGCGTCCCTGCGGAGGGAGCGCTGGCCTTCCCGGGAGCCCCTGCCAACCACAGCGAGAGCCGGGCTCCACCTGCAGCACCGAGGCCTGCCCTGGCCCATGGCTGGGGTCCCGGAGGCAGCAGGCCCCTCAGGGCTCGGGGCCGCCTGCTCCTAGGGCGACCTGCCCCTGCTCCGGCCTCCCTCGCAGGCCTCCTCTAAGCTGCCCTCAGCCTGCCCACCTCCCTCCATTTAGCCCCCATCTGTGTCAAGTCAGGGTCCTCCAGGTCAGGACCCGCTGCCCTGTGGATCCCCTGCACCCGCCTCCCTGCTCCAGGGCCAGCGTGTTCCCAGGGAGAGTGGCCGCAGCCGCGGTGCCTTCGCCTCGCCGCCCCCGGTCCCACTGTGCAGGGCAGGACAGGTGCGTCTCAAGCAGTGGTCACGCTCTACAAGATTCCAAGGCCCACGCGACACAGCTGGTGGGACAGGCAGTGACCGCAGCTTCACTGGCCCTGCGTCTGAAGGTCTCATCACCCCAGTCCCCGCTCACCACGAGGGTCTGTGCCTGACCCCGGGTTCGAGGTTGGTGCGATGCCTTCACACGCCCACGCATGGGGCTGCAGGTGGTGTTCACCTGGTCCCCGGCAGACGAGCGGGGCAAGCGAGCCCCACCAACGCAGGACACTGAGAGTCGCCGGGGATCACAAAGCTGTCCCCAGGTCACTCACTGTGCAGGTGACATTGTGGCATTTGGGGCTCAGTTGGGCCTGGTGGAGTAGTGGACACTTGCTGCTGTTATGAGGAGCAGCTCGGCTCTCCCCACAGAGCTGGTCAGGAGGCGGCACCCGAGGGGCCGCTGGAAGTCGGCCGCCCCCTCCCCGTGCGGGCTCCCAGGCCCTGCCCAGGCTGATTCCTCCAGGTCACTGAGAGCAGCAAAGGTGAAGCGCGAAGGCTTCAAACCTCACTCCCAAATCAGGCAGACGCTAAAGGTAGGAGAAACGCAGGCAGGAAGACACGCCACAGTGCGCAGAACACAAGGACAGCAGCCAGACCTTCACGGTTTTGAGACTGAAAGACCCGCCGGAGACGGCGCTGCCAGGAGACCTTCGGTGCCCGCAGAGCAGGGCGGCGGGAAGGAGTCTGCCTGCGCTCGGGCACTGCCGGAGCGCGAGTGCCACCAAGTGTGCTGGCCAGAGGTTCCCGGAGGTGGAGGACCCCGTTCTCCAAGAGGGGCTCGGGCAGGGGAAGCAGTGTCCCCCCGCGATCCCCGGGCTTCCCGCCCCTCGTCGGAGGACTTGGTCAACAGCGTGACTGACGGGCAGTGCCCTGGAGGTTGGCTGGAGGGAGAGGCGACCGCTGCCTGGGCTGGCGGACGGACACCACACAGGGCAGGCGGCACCAGACCTCCTGGGTGAGCCCCCACTGCAGCCCACAGGGACCAGGCAGGGGCACTGTGCTGAGCCCTGTCCTCAAGGCTGGCGCCCCCAGGGAGCCGCTGCCTCAGACAGCCGGGGTCTGCCCTGCCGAGGCCTTTGCTGGGCCCCGCCCGCCTTGCCAGGGGCGTCCTCCAGGGCCCAGGGAGCTCTCTCTGGATGGCAGGGGTCCTGCGGAGCGGGCTCCTGCCACAGAGAGAGCCCTCCCCCGTGCGGGCTCCCAGGCCCTGCCCAGGCTGATTCCTCAAGGTCACTGAGAGCAGCAAAGGTGAACCGTGAAGGCTTAAACCAGGCAGACGCTAAAGGTAGGAGAAAAAGGTAGGAGAAGCTCCTGCTTCAGGCCCCTCGCCTCCAGCTGCCGCCACCCCCAGGTCACCACCTGACCACGTCCCGGGCCCCAGCTCCTCATCAGCCGAGGGCTGTGAGGTCCGCGTGGCATCTCTGACTCGTGACTCGAGGTTGGGTGCCTGAGATCCAGGCTGCAGGATCAGGGGTGTCCTGCAGCCTTGGGCACACTCACAAAACCTCCCGCCTGCAGGCGCGACAGTGTCTGCTGGAGGGCAGCGCCCTCAAGCCCCATCCCAGGCTCTGCCTGACACTCACGTTCATGCAACAACCATGCAGGCCTGCATTTCCTCACGTGTGAGCGCTGCGCGGCCTGGCCGTCTCTCAGTGTGCGCTGCGGTCTCTGCTTTAACCTGTCGTACCTGAAACACCGTCCACACGTCCTGATTCTGCTTGTGTTGATGCCCCTTCCAGTGTCATACCTCACAAATGTGCTCAGATTTTCTCCATATTGAGAATTACTTTTAACTACTGATGAACTCTGAGGTGCCAGGATGTGCTTTCTCTGTGTACTATTTTGAACTTCATGAGTAAATTTGTTTTGTTTTGAAGCCCATGATTTACCCGTGTTCACTAATTAGCACATTATGTAATTAGCATGACTACATTATTTAATATATAAAGCACATGTAAATACTAATTATGCATATGCAGACATCATTTCAGCGACGTGATCTCTTTTTGATTAGGTTCTTTAGGAAACTACCTGATATCCAGAAGTTACTGCTGAGACTTGATCTGAATGTGTAGCAAGTACAAATTCACAGGTACAAATCATGCCATTTACCTTAGAAAAGAATTTTAAGGTCTTATTAAATATGTTGGTATAGTAAAATAGTAATTTGTCCCATATCAATGGGAAGTATGCTGATTGTGAAAATCATTTTTTGACTTAACCATCAAAAGTGACATGCTTTGAGTTTCTTATTTACAATTATATTTGTGGCAAAAAATATTAGACAGGATGCAAAATCAACCCACGAAAGGAAGTTTAAAAGGATTAATCTATATTTGCACCACATTCACATAGCTGTAGTCAAAGTTCCCAGATTTAGGGTCTGGCACATGCATTTTAGTAATTTCAGAGGTGATTCTTACCCTGGTTAAAAACCACGGAAGTGAGAAGTGCAGTGTTTCTAAGAGAGTAAGCAAAGAATTCTAGTTCAAAATCAGGGGCCCGTGAGTGGATAGACCTTAGAGGGTAATTAGGATAAAGACAGCAAAGGATTCCTCACGATCCACCAAAGGCTCTCGTGGGAGTGGCTGTCGAGCCCTGGCCACAGAGTCCTCGTCCTTACCTCTCCCCCAGCCCACCATGAAGAGCCCCTGGGTTCCTGTGAGCAAACAGCATGGAAACCAGTCAGCACTGGTCTGAGGGTGGCCGGGGTGGGGGCACTTTGAGGTTGACAGAAGACGCCGAGGCAGAGGACACTTGGCCTCCTGTCGTCCTCATAAATGGGTTCATCTTTGGCAGTGTGCCACGCAGCTTCAGGGACAGTGACTTGGCAAGCAGCACTTGAGGGTGGGTCTGGAAACAGGACGCGCTGGTGGGTTCCTCTACGCGCCTGCCCTGCTCACCAGGGCCGTCTCTGCCTGGCTCGCAGGAAGCGGCCCGCACGCCACCCTGTGTGGGCGCCACCCTCGTCTCCTGAGGCTCTGGGAGCACCTGAACCCATGCCCTCTTCCAGAGGCTGGCGTCCTGGCCCGTGGTGGCGCCCAGGAGGGGCCATTTCTGCTGCCCGGGAGAGCGAGCCGCTTCTCTAGAGGAAGTCTCCTCTGGGCGCGTCTGGGGCGCTCAGTGGGCTCCCAGGTGCGAGTCTCTGAGGGCCGCGCGCGGCATGGGGCAGGCCAGGCCCGCAGCCGGCACTGCTGCAGATGCCCTGTCGCCTCTCCTCAGAGAAGCGTTCAGGGACAGAGCTGGCTGCGTCACAGTGAAGGCAAGGACCCTCTGGAGAGGACGGGAGGGAGGGGCGCTAGTTCACAGAGACAGCTGCCACAGCAGAGGCAGAAGATATGTGCCCATCAGCAGGAGTGACACTACAGAGGCGGTCTCGCCCGGCAGGAGGGCGGCGTGTCCTGAACGGCGGGAGCTCGAGGGTTGGGAGAGTGCGGGCTGATGGGCTCATCACACCCACCACGCCACACCACACACTCCCACTCTCCCACCCACACACAGTCACACACTTGCACCTACTTTCACACACACGCACACACCCACACTCATGCCCACAGCATGCACACACTTTCACACCCACACACGCAGTTGCACTCACACTCACACCTAGACACTCTCTCACACACACATGCAGTTATACTCACACACTCACACCTACACACATGCACACTCACACTCACACATGCACAGTTACACTCACACACACTGACACACACATAGACACACACTGACACACACACACACACTCCACACGTGCAGCCAGGTCCTTGGACTGATGGGGTGAAGACAGCAGTGTGACACCCTCGTCAGTGAGCAGAGGCCCTCCTGCCCCAGCACCACGTGCGTGTCCCACCGACCCTGCACGGACACGTCGAGCCCACTCCTTGCAGCCCAGACTGAGGACAAGAGGACCTTCTAGCCATGGAGTCATGTCCTCGCGTGCTTTGGCGTTCAGGGACAGTTCTCGCCCCCATCCCTTCAGGATGTCACCATCAGGAGAGGGGCGGGTGAGGCGTCTGCGAGCGCACAGTGCGGGGGTCTCCCTGGACCTGGAGGAGCCTCGTGCTCCCTGAGAGCAGCCGCAGGAGATGCCAGGTGTCACCCAGGGCAGTCAGGGCAGAGGTGACTCCAGAGCACAGCCCCAAGTCCACGCCCCCTTCCTTTCACACCTGTCCCCATGCCCAGACACTGGTCCACGTCTGTGACGTCACCTGTAGCTGCACCTCTGCACGGGCAGGTGATACCCACTTACAGGTATGCACGCACCTGTGTTCTCACGGCTTCACTGGGAGGGACTGGTGCGGCCAGCAGGGTGAGTGTGCAGTCACAGCTCGCCACTGCCACCTCCTGCTCTCCCTCCCAGCTGGGGCGTGTGCCACCAAGCTCTCCACCGCCACCTCCCGCTCTCCCTCCCAGCTGGGGAGTGTGCCACCAAGCTCTCCACCGCCACCTCCCGCTCTCCCTCCCAGCTGGGGAGTGTGCCACCAAGCTCTCCACCAAGCTCTCCACCGCCACCACCCGCTCTCCCTCCCAGCTGGGGAGTGTGCCACCAAGCTCTCCACCGCCACCTCCCGCTCTCCCTCCCAGCTGGGGAGTGTGCCACCAAGTTCTCCACCGCCACCTCCCGCTCTCCCTCCCAGCTGGGTAAGTATGCCACCAAGCTCTCCACCGCCACCTCCCACTCTCCCTCCCAGCTGGGGAGTGTGCCACCAAGCTCTCCACAGCCACCTCCCACTCTCCCTCCCAGCTGGGTGAGTGTGCCACCAAGCTCTCCACAGCCACCTCCCGCTCTCCCTCCCAGCTGGGTGAGTGTGCCACCAAGCTCTCCCACCAAGCTCTCCACAGCCACCTCCCGCCACCTCTCCCTCCCAGTGTGCCACTGGGGAGTGTGCCAAGCAACCAAGCTCTCCACAGCCACCTCCACAGCCACCTCCCGCTCTCCCTCCCCTGGGTGAGTGTGCCAACCAAGCTCTCCACAGCCAGCTGGGGAGTGTGCCACCAAGCTCTCCACAGCCACCTCCCGCTCTCCCTCCCAGCTGGGGGAGTGTGCCACCAAGCTCTCCACAGCCACCTCCCGCTCTCCCTCCCAGCTGGGGAGTGTGCCACCAAGCTCTCCACGGCCACCTCCCGCTCTCCCTCCCAGCTGGGGAGTGTGCCACCAAGCTCTCCACGGCCACCTCCCGCTCTCCCTCCCAGCTGGGTGAGTGTGCCACCAAGCTCTCCACGGCCACCTCCTGCTCTCCCTCCCAGCTGGGTGAGTGTGCCACCAAGCTCTCCACAGCCACCTCCCGCTCTCCCTCCCAGCTGGGTGAGTGTGCCACCAAGCTCTCCACGGCCACCTCCCGCTCTCCCTCCCAGCTCCCGGGGGAGTGTGCCACCAAGCTCTCCACGGCCACCTCCCCGCTCTCCCTCCCAGCTGGGGGAGTGTGCCACCAAGCTCTCCACGGCCACCTCCCGCTCTCCCTCCCAGCTGGTGTGAGTGTGCCACCAAGCTCTCCACGGCCACCTCCTGCTCTCCCTCCCAGCTGGGTGAGTGTGCCACCAAGCTCTCCACAGCCACCTCCCGCTCTCCCTCCCAGCTGGGTGAGTGTGCCACCAAGCTCTCCACGGCCACCTCCCGCTCTCCCTCCCAGCTGGGGAGTGTGCCACCAAGCTCTCCACGGCCACCTCCCGCTCTCCCTCCCAGCTGGGGAGTGTGCCACCAAGCTCTCCACGGCCACCTCCCGCTCTCCCTCCCAGCTGGGTGAGTGTGCCACCAAGCTCTCCACGGCCACCTCCTTCTCTCCCTCCCAGCTGGGGAGTGTGCCACCAAGCTCTCCACCGCCACCTCCCGCTCTCCCTCCCAGCTGGGGAGTGTGCCACCAAGCTCTCCACCGCCACCCTCCCGCTCTCCCTCCCAGCTGGGGAGTGTGCCACCAAGCTCTCCACCGCCACCTCCCGCTCTCCCTCCCAGCTGGGTGAGTATGCCACCAAGCTCTCCACCGCCACCTCCCACTCTCCCTCCCCTGGGGAGTGTGCCACCCAAGTTCTCCACCGCCACCTCCCGCTCTCCCTCCCAGCTGGGGAGTGTGCCACCAAGCTCTCCACAGCCACCTCCCACTCTCCCTCCCAGCTGGGTGAGTGTGCCACCAAGCTCTCCACAGCCACCTCCCGCTCTCCCTCCCAGCTGGGTGAGTGTGCCACCAAGCTCTCCACAGCCACCTCCCGCTCTCCCTCCCAGCTGGGGAGTGTGCCACCAAGCTCTCCACGGCCACCTCCCGCTCTCCCTCCCAGCTGGGTGAGTGTGCCACCAAGCTCTCCACGGCCACCTCCCGCTCTCCCTCCCAGCTGGGTGAGTGAGTATGCCACCAAGCTCTCCACGGCCACCTCCAGCTCTCCCTCCCAGCTGGGTGAGTGTGCCACCAAGCTCTCCACGGCCACCTCCCGCTCTCCCTCCCAGCTGGGGAGTGTGCCACCAAGCTCTCCACGGCCACCTCCCGCTCTCCCTCCCAGCTGGGTGAGTGTGCCACCAAGCTCTCCACGGCCACCTCCCGCTCTCCCTCCCAGCTGGGTGAGTGTGCCACCAAGCTCTCCACGGCCACCTCCCGCTCTCCCTCCCAGCTGGGTGAGTGTGCCACCAAGCTCTCCCACGGCCCCTCCCAAGCTCTCTCCCTCCCTCCCAGCTGGGGAGTGTGCCACCAAGCTCTCCACGGCCACCTCCCGCTCTCCCTCCCAGCTGGGTGAGTGTGCCACGAAGCTCTCCACGGCCACCTCCCGCTCTCCCTCCCAGCTGGGCAGTGTGCCACCAAGCTCTCCACGGCCACCTCCCGCTCTCCCTCCCAGCTGGGTGAGTGTGCCACCAAGCTCTCCACGGCCACCTCCCGCTCTCCCTCCCAGCTGGGTGAGTATGCCACCAAGCTCTCCACGGCCACCTCCCGCTCTCCCTCCCAGCTGGGTGAGTGTGCCACCAAGCTCTCCACGGCCACCTCCCGCTCTCCCTCCCAGCTGGGTGAGTGTGCCACCAAGCTCTCCACGGCCACCTCCCGCTCTCCCTCCCAGCTGGGTGAGTATGCCACCAAGCTCTCCACGGCCACCTCCCGCTCTCCCCTCCCAGCTGGGTGAGTGTGCCACCAAGCTCTCCACGGCCACCTCCCGCTCTCCCTCCCAGCTGGGGAGTGTGCCACCAAGCTCTCCACAGCCACCTCCTGCTCTCCCTCTGGCTGCTGTTGGCATTGCCCCGGTGGCAGGAAGCTTCCTCTCGGCTGGACGCTGGAGGACCTGTCCCAGGTCAGTGAGCTCCTCTCATATTCATCTCAGCGTCTCCTCCCTGCAAAGGCCGGCCAGCAGCACATTTCCAAAGCTGGACAAGCCCCTTGGGACAGTCCCCAGATGCTGATCCTCACCATGCCGTGCTCTGGCCTGGCCTCGAGTTAGCCCAGCTGCACAGGACCGTGGGTGGAGGGCGGGTGGGCACCTCCACAGGATGGGCACATCATGCCCGTGGCTGTTTTCTCCCTCTCACCAGCCCAGATGCTCGGGCTCTCGAGGGCCTCGGGGGAGAGAGCAGGGTCAGTGCTGGGTGACACGTAGGCCTGGCCGTCCAGCCGAGCCTCAGTGCTGGGTGACACGTAGGCCTGGCCGTCCAGCCGAGCCTCAGTGCTGGGTGACACGTAGGTCTGGCCGTCCAGCTGGACCTCAGTGCTGGGTGACACGTAGGCCTGGCCGTCCAGCCGAGCCCCGTCTCTGGCTTCACTGGCACACTTGGGCCCCACTGCCTTCCCTAGGGGTCAGCACAGGCTGTCCCAACAGTCAGGGTGGGCTTCTAGCCCACCTTTTAGCAAACCAAGCCTGGGCAGACTCCCTCAGAACTGCACGCCCAGATGTGTTCGGTGCACACTCGCAGGGAGGGCTTGCTGCAGGTGAGCCGGCGCAGACGCGCAGACGGGACGGGAGAAGGGGCAGGGCTCCCGGCCATGAGAGCTGCTCCCTTCACACCCTGCTGCGATGTCCTCCTCTGACCCTCTTGGTGGACCTCACAGCCTGACCTCGTCCTCAGACTGTTGCCCTGGTTTGTGGCCCAGCCTCCCTTCCAGTCCCAGAGGTCTTCCTGGAACCCAGCTGGAGGGGTGACCTGCTGGCCCGGCCCCACGCCCGTCTGGAAGCTGTCTGAGAAGGGGCAGAGGCACATGTCACAGTGTGCAGGAAGCCCTGCCCACAGGCCAGGCGGCATCCCCTCCCCTGACTCCCTGACGGCCCTCCCACACTCTTGTCTTTCTCCTACAGCATGCCTGCAGCAGGGCCCAGATTCACATGCGCAGAGTACACCCGACGCTGTGACAAGAGGGGCCTGGACCTTCGGTGGGTACTCGAGGGACCACCTTGTGATCTCTGACCTGCCCTCGCCTCTGGGAGTCGGTGCAAGAACATGCCAGAAGCTGGAGCGCGCGACTTGAGAGCCCCTGAGTGTCTGTAACAGAGGACAGAGAGCCGTGCCTTCACCGCAGAGCCCCCTCCAGCCACCCGGGAACGCTCGCGCCCAGCACCCGGGGACAGGCTGGTGGAGTCCCCACGCTCGCCCAGCACCCGGAGACAGGCTGGTGGAGTCCCACCTCTCCCAGCACCAGCGGACAGGCTGGTGGAGTCCCACGCTCTCCCACCACCAGTGGACAGGCTGGTGGAGTCCCACGCTCTCCCAGCACCAGTGGACAGGAAGGTGGAGTCCCACGCTCTCCCAGCACCAGTGGACAGGAAGGTGGAGTCCCACGCTCTCCCAGCACCAGTGGACAGGAAGGTGGAGTCCCACGCTCTCCCAGCACCAGTGGACAGGCTGGTGGAGTCCCACGCTCTCCCACCACCAGTGGACAGGCTGGTGGAGTCCCACGCTCTCCCAGCACCAGTGGACAGGAAGGTGGAGTCCCACGCTCTCCCAGCACCAGTGGACAGGCTGGTGGAGTCCCACGCTCTCCCAGCACCAGTGGACAGGCTGGAGGAGTCCCACGCTCTCCCAGCACCAGTGGACAGGAAGGTGGAGTCCCACGCTCTCCCAGCACCAGTGGACAGGAAGGTGGAGTCGCACGCTCTCCCAGCACCAGTGGACAGGCTGGTGGAGTCCCACGCTCTCCCAGCACCAGTGGACAGGAAGGTGGAGTCCCACGCTCTCCCAGCACCAGTGGACAGGAAGGTGGAGTCCCACGCTCTCCCAGCACCAGTGGACAGGCTGGTAGAGTCCCACGCTCTCCCAGCACCAGTGGACAGGAAGGTGGAGTCCCACGCTCTCCCAGCACCAGTGGACAGGCTGGTGGAGTCCCACGCTCTCCCAGCACCAGTGGACAGGCTGGTGGAGTCCCACGCTCTCCCAGCACCAGTGGACAGGAAGGTGGAGTCCCACGCTCTCCCAGCACCAGTGGACAGGAAGGTGGAGTCCCACGCTCTCCCAGCACCCGTGGACAGGCTGGTGGAGTCCCACGCTCTCCCAGCACCAGTGGACAGGCTGGTGGAGTCCCACGCTCTCCCAGCACCAGTGGACAGGAAGGTGGAGTCCCACGCTCTCCCAGCACCCGTGGACAGGCTGGTGGAGTCCCACGCTCTCCCAGCACCAGTGGAAAGGCTGGTGGAGTCCCACGCTCTCCCAGCACCAGTGGACAGGAAGGTGGAGTCCCACGCTCTCCCAGCAGCCGTGGACAGGCTGGTGGAGTCCCACGCTCTCCCAGCACCTGTGGACAGGCTGGTGGAGTCCCACGCTCTCCCAGCACCAGTGGACAGGAAGGTGGGAGTCCCACGCTCACCCAGCACCAGGGGACAGGCTGGTGGAGTCCCACGCTCTCCCAGCACCTGTGGACAGGCTGGTGGAGTCCCACGCTCTCCCAGCACCTGTGGACAGGCTAGTGGAGTCCCACGCTCTCTCCCAGCACCTGTGGACAGGCTGGTGGGAGTCCCACGCTCTCCCAGCACCTGTGGACAGGCTGGTGGAGTCCCACGCTCTCCCAGCACCAGTGGAAAGGCTGGTGGAGTCCCACGCTCTCCCAGCAGCCGTGGACAGGCTGGTGGAGTCCCACGCTCTCCCAGCACCAGGGGACAGGCTGGTGGAGTCCCACGCTCTCCCAGCACCAGTGGACAGGCTGGTGGAGTCCCACGCTCTCTCCCAGCACCACCTGTGGACAGGCTGGTGGAGTCCCACGCTCTCCCAGCACCAGTGGACAGGCTGGTGGAGTCCCACAGGATACACATCGCCCACTGAGGAACGTCCCGGCCACTGGTCTCTGGGGCCGCAGCCTGCTCGCCCAGCTCGTTTCCGGCAGGAGCAGCTCTGCCCCCTCCCTGGGGGACTGGTAGAGCTGCTCCTTGGAGAGGCTGGATCTGCTGAGTGACTTTTTTCTTTTTCAAAGTGAGCTACGTCAACCAAGATGCCTTCCAGCTCAGACAGCACGCGGCACCTTGTTTTCATTTTTCCATAGCTCATCTCCAAATTCCTTTTGCATCTGAAAATTGAACATTCATTTTTCATATCTATGCCAAGGTGGTAGATATGATATTGAAATTCTTTCTTACTGCCAATTTACTATTTTTGGATCTTTTCTTAGATCATCTCAATGCAAGTGTGATGAGTCCATATACAATTCTTCACATAATCATAAAACTTCATTGAATACTCATGTAAGTTTACTAGACATCTAGAATATATTCAAAATAATGATATACTTTGCTTGAAAAGCCTGCATATCCGTTATAAATAAGACATGCACAGAGAAAGAAAATCACATTTAAATTGCTCATGAAATCAGTGAAGAAAAGGAATGGAGACTGGAGGCGGCAGCCAGCACAGGCCCCGGCACCCGGCAGAGGCTCCTGGGGGCCGCAGGGGAGGCGCCCCGGCGGCTGAGAGCCAGAGGTGAGCGGGGGCAGCTGGGGACAATCCCTGACCACAGAAACGGAGCAGTGACCTGCAGGGCGCCTCTTCCACCAGGGCAGCTGCTCACTCTGAAGGCTGTGGGGCCACCCCGTGCTAGGACGCAGGAGAGCCTGGTGTAAGGAGAGACTGACCAGCCGCTCTCAAACGCCCTGCTGTCCGCCCGGGACAGAGGAGTCAGATGATGCTCGCGTCAGGGAGTTGGCCGGCCATTCTCACTTCAGTGCACCGTGGAGAGCTTCTTAGCCTCATCTGTTGGTGAAAGGCAAGGCCACGAGCGCGTCCGCAGAGGTGGCCGTGCTGGGGGCCGCTGCTCTGCTGAGGGAGAGCTTCGGGCGCCACTCTTCTGCTCGGAGGTGCAGGGTGGGTCTCGGCAGGGCACAGCTCCCTGCAGTGCGAAGCCAGAGGCCAGTTAGGAGAAGGGGCAAAGTCCGTACTGGGCATGAGTTGGCTTGATGAGCTGAGTCAGCAGGAGGAGGGACGGTAACTGCGATAAAGCTAGAAATGGACAAAGCAATTCCCAATGCCTGCCCCGTCCCTCCGGAGGGCTCACTGGCCTTGTCTTTATCCCGTGGTCTGTGCAGAATGGAAGAACTGGGTCAGCAGAAACCTTCGGTCTTGGTTCTATGATCAGACTCAGGTGGACACACACGGACGTGCACAGGCCCCCCTTGTCCTGCAGAGAAGCTCCTCGTGAAGCCGGCAGACTGGGTGCTTTCCCAGCAAGACTGGGTACCAGGCGGGGGGCCACCCTCACCACTTCCACGCCATGATCAGAGGGATTTCTGGAAGATGCTAAAGCGTGTGTGTGTGCACGTATGCACACTCACCACAGACCTACATAACTAGGGCAGCGTGGTTCTCACCTACGGGCAGAAGTAGCCACCGGCGGGGCAGAGGCTGGGCGCACACGTTCACGGCCCACTGAATTCCAGCCAAAGGGCAGGACACGTGAATGGAGAAGGCCTCGTGTGCCGAACAAGTGGTGTCAGCTCTCTGGGTTAGAGACACCCTGCAGGAGCTCGCAGGTCCATGAGTCTCCCCCACCAGACCAGAGGACCTCGCCAGGCCAGGGAGGGGGAGCCGAGCACAGGCTCCGCCCACCTGCTGTGGAGCACCAGAGGACCTCGCCAGGCCAGGGAGGGGGAGCCGAGCACAGGCTCCGCCCCTGCTGTGGAGCACCAGAGGCCCGGAAAGAGGACGTGGACTCAGCATGTGTGGCAAGAGTCCAGGACTGCAGAGACGACAGAACCAACAAGGCAGGACGAGACCTGCTGACCAGAGGCCACACCAGGAGCTGCTGGCGCGCTATCCACCCGCAGGAGGCGCCCGTCACCCAGAACCGTGAACGAAACGCAGATTAAAGCCCAGCGACCCCCACTAGAATGGCTTTACTGCCAGCGTCTGGCAATGCCCAGGGCTGGCACGGGTGTAGGGAATCCGGAACCCCTCCCACGGCTGGTGGGTGTGCGACTGGTGCAGCCACTGGGCAGAACGCCCTGGAAAATCCAGAATATGGCCACAAGTGCTTTTCACAAGATCCCAGCACTTTTAGCCCTATATATCTATCCAAGAAAATAAAAAATATACTTCCACAGAAAGACCATTATCCAAATGTCTTAAGAAGTCGTATGCATAGAAGGCAATAACCAGAAATGTCCCGAGCAAGTGACAGAGGGATACATTGTGGCAAACCCACACAACACAGCGGAATGGCCCTCATTAGTGAGAGAAAGAGAGTTGCAAGTCCTGCTGCTACCACCCAGACGGTCAGCAGAGGAAGAGGTAAGTGAACAAGCAAGTGACAGAAGCCCGCTCGCTTCTGAAAGGTCCAGCTCAGGATCAGGCGGGAAATGGAAGTCACCGAGGCAAAAGGCAGGTGGGACAGGCAGGTGTCCGCGCCTTGGGTGGCGCTGGGCTGGCTGGGCTGCTGTGCCGAGGGACAGGAGGAAACGCCCCGGGACAGGCAGTTGGAGAGCGGGCCACTGCTGTGTGCCTCTCCAGGCGATCTCGGGCCGTACACCCACAGTGGGTGAATTTTATGGTGTATAAATTATTCATCAATAATGCTGTTTAAAGCCACAGCGGAGAATCCAAAGCTATTTAAAGAGATGTGAATGTTCCGGAGTCCAAGATCAGCTGGTTTGTCCTCCGCTTTGATCAGCCACATATTTACACGGGTATTTTTCGGTGTCATGTTTTCATAAAACAACTTCGTGTGATGAGGTCAAGGCAGCATGAAAGTGGGTGGGATGTTTGCTTAAAAACAGACAAAAAATAAAAGTCTTAAGACAGCAAGCAATGGCATCAGATAGATAACTGTCGAGATGAAGACGATCATGTTTACCGCTCCCTGAAGCATGTTTCAGGGGCTTTCAAAAGATGTTAGCGTCTCAACGTTCACCTCCCTATAAGATAAAAAATAGAGTGCAGTGAGGACGGACCAGCCACAGACGTGGTTTCTGAGGTTCTGGCCAGTGGACAGCATGGCCGTGACCAACAGGCCGTAGAATGAACAGCCGCAGATCACAGCAACAGTGCCAAAGAACTGCGTTCTATATTCAAGCAACAGGGCAGTCCCTGGGTGGCCACGAGGGACTGGTCCCTGCACACCCAGGAACACCAAACCTGTGGGCACTCCAGTGCTGCTGTGGCTGGAATTGCAGTGTCCCCAAAAGCTCAAGTGATGCAAGTAGGGTCCCCAACTTAGCGAGATTCGGGGGGAGATTGAACCGTGAGGTTCTGCCCTCTCTAGTGGCTCATTGCTCCGGATGGATCGATAGTTTGAGTGGATGTTTGGATAGTGCCTGAAGGCAGGGGTGGCTGGAGGAAGCAGGTCCCTGGGGCTGTCCATGGACTGTGCCTGTCCCTGGCCCTGCCCCTCCCTTCCTCGCTGCTTCCCAGCTGCGTGTGCTGAGGACTTTGGTGTACCATGCTGTCCCACGCTGATGCTCCTCTCTTGGAGACAGCCTCCTGTGAACGGGAGCTCCCTGAAGCTGTGGCAACTGCGGGCCACAGGGACTCTTTCCTGCTCTGCTTGATCTTGACAGGTATCTGGGTCACAGCAACGAAAAGCTGAGATGCCAAATGAAATGGCACACAACCTGCGGGTACTCGCCCACACCCCTGTGTACTTCAAACCTCACGAGGTCACTTGTGAGATGTGATGCAATGCAGATCCCATGCAAACCACTGGGCTACACTGTCTAGAGAACAGCGGCTGGAAAGAGTCGCACGTGCTCGGGCAGGCGGCCCTTCTTTCCCGAACATTTTGCTCTATGGTCGGTGGGACCCGTGGGGGCAGAACCTAGGGTAGAGGCCTGCTCCACTTGTGGTGAGTCCCGCCTGGTCTCAGGGCCTCCCAGGGGAGGCTCAGCGTCCCAGGCATGCTTCAGTGCATCTGTGTGCACGTCGCCCACCCTGCTGCGCGTGGAAGTGACTCAGGAGGCCTCTGCCTGCACTTCACTGCCAACCGGCTCACACGCCGCCGCCCAGCTGGGAGGGGAGGCGAGGAGTCCTGTTCTAGTCAGCGACTCTGCTGCTGTGACCCAATCTTAAGGAGGAAAAGTCTACTCGGGGCTCGTGATTTCAGAGGTCTCTGTCCATAGACAGCCAGCTCCATTCCTCGGGGCTCGAGGCAATGGAAAAGGCCGCGGTGGAAGAGTGTGGTAGGGGAAGCGGCTCAGGACACGCCACCAGGAAGCAGAGAGACAAAGTTCAGCCCCAAAGCACGCTTCCAGTGACCCTCCTGCCCCAGCCACACCCTGCATGCCTGCGGTCACCTCCCCGCAAGCCACTCGGGTAGACGAACGCACCCGGGGCTAGGGTCTCACAGCCCGATCAGTCCACTTCCAAACCTCCTGCATTGTCTCACACGTGTGCTGTTGGGGACAGCTCACTCTAAGCCACAGCCCGAGCCTGGAACAGGGGAGGACCTGCTACTGGTGAGCCGCCCACGGGCTTCCCCAGCGGACCCCTGTCTCTGGGCGGCACTTCCCTTGCTTCCTGTAGCAAGCACACTTCCCTGGGCAGCACTTCCCTCGCTTCCTGTAGCAAGCACACTACTGACATAGAACTCCAAAGTCAGCAGGTGGAGTTCTGGGAGGTAGAGGGACATGGAGACACAGACAGCTGTCCTCCGCTGGCCTCCGAGTCAGTCATCTGACCTCCTCAAAATCACCTTCCCGCGCAGCACGGGGCTGCACCTAGGGTCGGGTCAGGAGGAGAGCGGGAGGTGACTGCAGAGCCCTGCGTTTGGCCTGCTGTGAAGGTCCCGAGGCTTCGCTGGCTCTTCCCTGCTCCCCAGAGCGCAGTCGGTGGCGAGCGCGGCAGGCAGGTGAGCTGCGAGGCTTCAGCACGCCAGGTGTTCCGGGTGGTGCCCACTCCCAAGCTGCCACAGGACTCCGTGAGGGGCAAGTCACCTCCAGTTACTCGCTAGCTTCCAGTAGGAAGATCACCGGCCACCCCGCGCTCAGGTCACGGGCCCTAAGTGAATGGCCAGTGCCTCGAGCAAAGCCCAGTGCCGGGGCAGAGGTGGCCACATCCCAGAGTGGCGTCAGGACACTCGCTTCCCTGTGCACAGGTCTTGGACTCTGTCCAGGAACTGGCCTTCAGTTCTCCTCAGCTTCTTGGGTGCTAATATTTCCCGTCTTTACTTTGGCACCTACTGCAAAAACAGCTTCCTGGTCACAACGGTCAATCTTACCTGCTAGAAAGAGAACAAGCCAAGGCTCTAAAATGTGGGACATAGATCTGCCCGCCTCACCTGCCATCTCAGCTCGGCAGGTTGATCATAGTGGGGTGCGCTTATCGGACAGAACGGGGTGTCCTCGACTTCAGTGATTCTCAGTGCTGCACTTCTGTGTCCTGGCACAGGCCCACGGTGACCCCGAGGTGGAGTCAGCTGGCTGAGTGGCTGCTGGTGAAGTTCCTGTGATCACGGCCCCAGGAGACAGCACGGCATGGCCAGTCACCGAGGAGGGCGTGGCGTGGACCTTGAGGTCACACCTTGTCTCTGCCTTTGAGTGAGGACGTACCTGGTTTCCAACGGAGGAACCGGCCCTGCAGCCTAGCTAGACCCTGTGCTGAGCCGGGGCTGCAGCGGCCGAGGGGTAGGGGGCAGCATGGCCGCGGACACTGCTGGACACTCCTCCAAACAGAGCCCAGTTCTGGCTCCAGGAGCAGCGCAGCCCCTGAGGCGAGTCCACTGCCTTCTCCTGGAGAACAGCTGGGCCAGCGAGGAGGGTGTCCTGGTCATTCAAGGGCAGGATTTGGTCATGCCGTTCGGCCCTTGCTGGAACCAGGCACGCACAGATTGCATTAAGTACCCAAAAGCTATGCACAGAGACTCACAGCAATAAAGTTTCATTTGCCCTGTGAATTAAAAACAACATCAGATCAAATTATCATTATTCACCAATGTGAGAATAATGGCGACGATCGTTCTAATTTGTTCTCTGTATTCGTTGCACAGAGACGCGTCTGCCTATGTTGGGAAGTGCTCTAATGGTGAATACGGGTGTTTAATGTGATGTGACAAAAGCATTAACCTTGAGGAAAAAATAATGACTAAAGCAAATTGTATAATTTTTATCTTTATCATTACGGTGCTGTTTGGGGAAATAATTGCCTAATAATCTCGCCGCAGGAGCCATCGCGTGGGGACAGCAGGGTGACTAACGCTGGTTCAATGTGGAGCTGCAGCTGCCTCTGCACCCAGCCATCCCGCCCTGGGAGCAGGCGCTGGTGGTCACCTGGGGCGCCCTGGGGGACACAGGCTGGGGACAAAGTGGTGGAAGAGGTGGTTCCAGGTCAGTCCTCACCTGCGAACAGCCGCTGAGGTCGGAGCCGGAAACCTGCCGGGAAGGCGGCGGCGGCTGGGGAGAGCGGGCGCTCCCTCGTGCCCCAGTGCCAGGCCTGCGCGCCAGGACAGACGGTGGTCACGTGCCGCTCTGAGTCAACACGCCTGCAAACTCCTTGACAAGAGGGGGATCGACACGCCCTCCCGTGGACCTGGGGGACAGGTGCCTTGGGGAACGGGATCCGGGAAACGGAGCGTGCCTCTGCCGGAGGAGCTGGGGCAGAGGCGGGCGCCCTCCAGCTGTCTGCACACTCGCTGCCGTGAGGACCGTCACCAGGGCGTGAGGAGCCCGGGCTACGAGCAAAGCCACATGGCGTCCCGGCAGCCTGGAGGGGACGTGCCGGGCCAGTGCAGCCACAGAGGTCCTCGGGAGAACCCCTCCCAGCTCGGCAGGCCGCAGAGCCACAGGACCCCGAAGCCCCCGGTGCCTCCTCTCCCACTAGGTCTCGCAGGCAGCTCCCCAGCTGTAGGCAGCCCAGACTCTGCCCCTGCTCCCAAGGTGCCCACGGAGGGGCGGACATGGTGTGGATGGCGGGCTCAGGAGTTCCCCATGGGCATGAGGATGCTCTCTCCAGGGCCAGTGGCAGCGGACGTGCCTAGCAAAGGCAAGGAAAATGGGCTTCCGGTGCGTCCTGGAGGTGGCCCTGCCCGCTCGCTCAGGTGGGAGGGAAGGCCCGGGTGTCTGCTGGAAGCTGCCCATAAACCCACACATTTGGTGGCATTTCCCTCCCCAGGGCGTCCCTGACCTGGTCCTTCACGGGCAGCAGAGGGACGAACCCCCCAGAGGGATGTTGCCAGCTTGCCCGTGTTTTCCTCACGTGTGCTGCGCTGAGGTGGGCACACTCACCCAGCACAGCCCACACACTGGCACCTCTCGGCCCTGGGTGCTGAGGGAAGAGGCAGGAAGACCACCCAGGGAGCAGACCCTGACGGTGGGCATGGGAAAGATGGAGTGGGTCATGCCCAGAGGGCGGTTCTGGGGTCACCGCTGACGATCTTTGATGAAAGAGACGCACCCCGGGAGATCTGCACGCGGCCCTTTCTGTCCGCACAGCACAGACTGAGCCACGTTCTCGCTTGTTTTTCTCTAGAAGCGTGAGCTGTCCATGCAATGAAAAAGCCCTAGCTACAGCCAAGACCATGCTAAATTTGCAACGAACACATATTCAGAAATGAGATACTGGCCACGGGGTTTCAGCGTCCCGCATGCCCTCCAAGACTCCTGCCCTGGGTTTGGGTCTTCTGCAGACAGGCTCCTCTTGCCCAGGAGCAACATTGTAGTGATTTTCTTAAATGCTTGATTTTAGGCATTGGTATAGAACAGCACAGTGTCTGTGAGGAGTCTCTGATTTCTGACTTCCTCATTCTGGAATCATTAGTGGATCTTTAGGAAGGGCCAGTGCTGACTGACTCACTGAGGACGGCAGCCGAGGACATCAGCTTCAGCCGGGAGAGGAGACGGAGGTGCTCACCTTGCAATCAGTGAGCGTCAGAGAGCTGGCGGGGACCCAAGTGCATCTAGAGTCCAAATAGCACCCTGCGTGAATTCGGGGGAGCCAGTTGCTCTCACTGAACGCTGTGTCCTCCCCAAGTCCACATGCTGAAATCCTAGCCCCAGGATGGGGGTGTTGGGAGTGGGACTCAGGGGAGGGCCTTGGTCCCGGCTGCCAGCCTCCCTGAGCGTGAGGTGTTGGTGGCTGCCGTCTGCTGGCCTGAGTAGACGACACACGTGGTGGATTAGTTACGGTCCCTCCTCCACATCTCCTGCATCTGAGCGCTGGGCCAGGAGGGGTTGGGGAGAGGCACCCCCAACCAACAGCAGCATCGTTCACTCCTGCTCACAGGTTCACAGCAGGGCCGGGGGTGAGGGTGGGTCTGCAGCAGGGCCGAGGGTGAGGGTGGGTCTACAGCAGGGCCGTGGGTGAGGGTGGGTCTGCAGCAGGGCCGAGGGTGAGGGTGGGTCTACAGCAGGGCCGTGGGTGAGGGTGGGTCTAGAGCAGGGCACTGGGTGAGGGTGGGTCTACAGCAGGGCCGTGGGTGAGGGTGGGTCTGCAGCAGAGCTGAGGGTGAGGGTGGGTCTGCAGCAGGGCTCTGGGTGAGGGTGGGTCTGGAGCAGGGCTCTGGGTGAGGGTGGGTCTGGAGCAGGGCTGTGGGTGAGGGTGGGTCTGCAGCAGGGCTGTGGGTGAGGGTGGGTCTACAGCAGGGCTCTGGGTGAGGGTGGGTCTGCAGCAGGGCTCTGGGTGAGGGTGGGTCTGCAGCAGGGCTCTGGGTGAGGGTGGGTCTGCAGCAGGGCTCTGGGTGAGGGTGGGTCTGCAGCAGGGCTCTGGGTGAGGGGTGGGTCTAGAGCAGGGCTCTGGGTGAGGGTGGGTCTGCAGCAGGGCTGTGGGTGAGGGTGGGTCTGCAGCAGGGCTCGTGGGTGAGGGTGGGTCTGCAGCAGGGCTGTGGGTGAGGGTGGGTCTGCAGCAGGGCTGTGGGTGAGGGTGGGTCTGCAGCAGGGCTGAGGGTGAGGGTGGGTCTGCAGCAGGGCTCTGGGTGAGGGTGGGTCTGCAGCAGGGCTCTGGGTGAGGGTGGGTCTGCAGCAGGGCTCTGGGTGAGGGTGGGTCTGGAGCAGGGCTCTGGGTGAGGGTGGGTCTGGAGCAGGGCTGAGGGTGAGGGTGGGTCTGCAGCAGGGCTCTGGGTGAGGGTGGGTCTGCAGCAGGGCTGTGGGTGAGGGTGGGTCTGCAGCAGGGCTGTGGGTGAGGGTGGGTCTGCAGCAGGGCTCTGGGTGAGGGTGGGTCTGCAGCAGGGCTCTGGGTGAGGGTGGGTCTGCAGCAGGGCAGAGGGTGAGGGTGGGTCTGCAGCAGGGCTCTGGGTGAGGGTGGGTCTGGAGCAGGGCCGAGGGTGAGGGTGGGTCTGCAGCAGGGCTCTGGGTGAGGGTGGGTCTGCGCAGGGCTGTGGGTGAGGGTGGGTCTGCAGCAGGGCAGAGGGTGAGGGTGGGTCTGCAGCAGGGCTGTGGGTGAGGGTGGGTCTGCAGCAGGGCTGTGGGTGAGGGTGGGTCTGCAGCAGGGCTGAGGGTGAGGGTGGGTCTGCAGCAGGGCTGTGGGTGAGGGTGGGTCTGCAGCAGGGCTGTGGGTGAGGGTGGGTCTGCAGCAGGGCTCTGGGTGAGGGTGGGTCTGCAGCAGGGCTGTGGGTGAGGGTGGGTCTGCAGCAGGGCAGAGGGTGAGGGTGGGTCTGCAGCAGGGCTGTGGGTGAGGGTGGTCTGCAGCAGGGCTGTGGGTGAGGGGTGGGTCTGCAGCAGGGCTGAGGGTGAGGGTGGGTCTGCAGCAGGGCTGTGGGTGAGGGTGGGTCTGCAGCAGGGCTGTGGGTGAGGGTGGGTCTGCAGCAGGGCTCTGGGTGAGGGTGGGTCTGCAGCAGAGCCGTGGGTGAGGGTGGGTCTGCAGCAGGGCTGTGGGTGAGGGTGGGTCTGCAGCAGGGCAGAGGGTGAGGGTGGGTCTACAGCAGGGCTCTGGGTGAGGGTGGGTCTGCAGCAGGGCTGTGGGTGAGGGTGGGTCTGCAGCAGGGCAGAGGGTGAGGGTGGGTCTGCAGCAGGGCTGTGGGTGAGGGTGGGTCTGCAGCAGGGCAGAGGGTGAGGGTGGGTCTGCAGCAGGGCAGAGGGTGAGGGTGGGTCTGCAGCAGGGCTGTGGGTGAGGGTGGGTCTGCAGCAGGGCTGTGGGTGAGGGTGGGTCTGCAGCAGGGCTCTGGGTGAGGGTGGGTCTGCAGCAGGGCAGAGGGTGAGGGTGGGTCTGCAGCAGGGCTCTGGGTGAGGGTGGGTCTGGAGCAGGGCCGAGGGTGAGGGTGGGTCTGCAGCAGGGCTTGGGTGGCGGCAGGAAAGAGTGCTCCCAGGAGGCAGGGTTCACTTGTGGCCTGACTCCCCTAGCCCTGCTCTCTCACCCAGGCCCCGAGGCGGCTCAGAGGCTGCTGAGCATGTAGGTCCGGCAACAGAAAACTGAAAATATCCTTTGCAGCTCTCAGAGGAGCAGAGGGGTGTAGGCAGCATGGTGCTGCCACCTGTCCCTGCCATCCTGGTCCCAGAGGAGGGGCGGCAGAGTGACCCCTCAGGAAGCCGGGCAGGAGCGACCGACTGGCGGAGCTGAGAGGAGGCTGGGAAGGCCTCAGGCGCCCAGCCAGGAGAGCATTTCTGAAACTGCAGACAACGTCCATCTGCTGAGCGAGGACCCTGATAGAGGGCCTCAGAAGCAGTGGGTGACAGGGACGCTCTCCATGCAGAGCAGAATGGAGGAGGACGGCCGTGGATCTCACCACTGAGGTGCCAGGCAGAGCAGGCAGAGCCCAGCGCAGCCCTTCTTTTATCTCATTTTATTTTATTTACACTTTTAATGCTTTCCTCGTGCACTAGAGTCATGCGTGACACCCAGGTTTCTTTTGTCATCATCCCACGTGCACAAAGGACAGAGCTTGCTCCACCTCAGCCCGGGGCTTCCTCTCCCTCTTGCTCCTCCCGGCTCCCTTTCTTACTCTCCTGGTCTTCCTTCTGTTGGCTTAGAGATCTCTTCCAACCAGTGCTTTATGGGTGCGCGAAGTGCAGTGTCCCTGGAGTCCTCGGCCCTGCATGGCCAGCTCCGTCCTGCTGCTGCGCCTGCTCCTGTGCCGCCCTCCTCAGCCCCTTCCTCTGCTCTGCTGATCGCCCTTCTGTTTTCAGGGGGTCCCTCCCCCCCTATTCTTCTCTGGCTTCCACATATGAGAGAAGACAAGTGCAGCTCCATCTTTAAAACCCTGCGTGGAAGGCTCCGCCAGCCTGGGATTCTGTGCTTGGGAAGTTCTTCATCAAAATCCGTCATCCTCAGGAAAACGGGTGGACCTGGAGAGCACTGCGTTAAGAGAACAAGTCAAACTCAGAAACTCTCCTGTGGGGGTGCTGGAGAGAGGAAAGGGAAAGTAAGTAGGGAAGGATCTCGTGAAGGAGACCAGAGGGGGGCGGGGGGACTGGGATATGAAATCCACCAAACTGTATTGTTACATAGTGTGCATATCTGAGAATTAACAGCATTATGCTTAATTATAATGCACCTATTATGCATTTTTATGATATATATAGATATGTATGCATATCTATATCTATAGTTTAAAAGTTTTGTTTCACAGCATAGGTGACAAGAAGACCTTCCCAGATGTGCAAAGCTGGAGGCCTCCATCAGCAGCAGACCCACGCTCTCATTTCCGAGACAGGTTGAAAGAATCTCCCTGCGCAGGATCGTGCCCACTGCACATAGGAAGGAACACAGAGCTCTGGAAACCATAGCTACGTGGTAAATTCATAAGATACTTCCTTATTTAAATTCCTTTAAAGGTAAATTGTTCTCCTAAGGTCAGCAGTGCAGTGGTGATTTATAACATGCAGAAGTGAAATGCATGGAGGACCGGGAGGGAGCGCAAGGACCGATGGCCCTCTGTGGGGTGACACGCTCAGCACACCTCAGGTGGGAGACACTTGGAAAACAGTAATCGCGTGTGCTGCATGTGTGCACATGTTTTTCTTGTCATTATTCCCTAGAAAATCTGACCCTTTACATAGCAGCTCAGTTGTTTAGGAACCACGGGTGACCTCGAGGTGACTCAACGTGTCCAGGAGCACAAGTGGGGCTTGATGGACACACTGCGCCATTTTTCATCAGCTGGTGGAGCATCTGGTGTCTGGAGGACCCCAGCACAAGGCCCCACAGACGGAGAGGTGACTGCCTGTTATTGTGACTCCCTTTAATTGCATGTAGCGGTGCAAGAGCACTTAGGGGTGGACTGCTGTCAGCCCAGGACGTACAGAACCAGTCCTGAACACCCCGCAGGGTGTCGTAGGTAACAGGCCAAGAAACAATTCAGAGCATAGCCATGGAGTACTCAGGAAACTCAAGAGTGTGCAGAAAAAAAGGGAAAGAGATCAAAGAATAAGCCCCTATCTTCTCCCCCTGCCCCTCAGGTGCAGCTTCTCCTCCTTTCCTTTCTCAGATTTCCGTATTTCTTGTACTGCTCGTCTTCACCGTAACACACACAGATTCCTTTTTTTTTTATTCCTTTTTGGTACTGGGGATTGAACCCAGGGTCACCTAACCACTGAGCCACGTCCTAGCAAACTCCACCCTGCCTCCTTTTTTTTTTTTTTTTTTTTTTTTGGTACTGCGGATTGAACTCAACCACTGGGCCACATCCCAGCCCTTTTTTGTATTTTATTTAGAGACAGGGTCTCACAGAGTTGCTAAGTGCCTCGCCATTGCTGAGGCTGGCTTTGAACTCGCGATCCTCCTGCCTCAGCCTCCCAAAGTGCTGGGATTACAGGCGTGCACCACCGTGCCTGGCTCTTCTCCACTTTTTTTTAAAAAAATTAAATTTAGAGACAGGGTCTCTCTAAGTTACTTAGGGCCTTGCTAAGTTGCTGAGGCTGGCTTTGAACTCGCGATCCTCCTGCCTCAGCCTCCTGAGCTGCTGGGATCATGGACATGCTCCACCACACCCAGCCATGCATGATTCCTTTTCCAAAAAGAGATGGATCCTATGTTTTATCCTCAAAATGGTCCTGCAATCTCATTCAGTAAGGATGGCTCCCTGCCACCACGGACTCCTGCCTGGCAGCAGCCTGGCTCACCTCTAGTGACACCTTTGCCACCTCGTGGAGCCCACAGGTGCCTAACTGTATCAAGAATTCAAAAAGCACCTGTTAAAGAGAAGGTGAAAGGAGTCAGCCAAGTCAGAACGTAACAACATTACAAAGTTACAAAGAAAGTTTCTTTTCTCTGAAATCTGTGGCCTAAAAATCATCTAGGCTCAGCAGGTTTGAAATGGAAACATTACAAAGGAAAACAACTTTGAACCCAAGTTTCTGTATCATAAAAGTATTAAATTTCCAGATTTCTTTATTCCATTAAGAATCTGAATGTACAAAAAAAAAAAAAAAAAAAAAAAAAAAAAAAAAAGATCAAGCACATCTTTTTATCTGAGTTAAAAAGCAAACAACAATAGGAAAATCATGACTGAGTTTAAATTTTCAAAAACGAGAAACACTATGCTTCCAAATAAGAACTGAGAATTAATATGTTCCCAACCTTAATAAGTCAAAGCTGTTTGCAAAACTTAGTTTTGATGTTGACATTTTAGAAACCACCCTACTTATCAGCACTGAGCATTTATTTTTTATGAAGCAGTGCTATGTGAAGTCGGAACAAATGCATCAGCATCACCGACGGTGCATAGCACACTCATTTGCATTAAATTGGCATATGGAAAAAAGTATCTGCTGCCTTCTCAAGGACTAAGCTTAACACCACTAAGTTAGTCTTACAAAATCCAAGATTAAGACATTGAAAGAAAACATTCATGGAGTAAACAATCCTATACAGAGGTGTATAAAAGCCACCAGTCTAGAGTGACATTATCAGCAACAGCCTCAGCAATGCTCCTGATGGGCCTGACGACTCTCCATGGTGTGAGGACAGACTGCCCTGCCCCTGGGGGCCTGACCAGTCTCTGAAGTCTCTGCCCTGGTGCACTATCAGTTGTCACTCCAGAAGAGGACCCTAAGGGAGCCTCCTGCAGACCCCCAGTGCAGGGCAGGGCTCTGGGGCACAGGACCCCACTTGAGAGGCCTGGACTGCAATGGTTGTCACTAATGACAGGTGAAGCCCAGGGCCAAGAATGGGTGTGGTGTAGGCTTTGGGATGTGAGAGCCTTGGAGCCCAAGGGCACAGGGCGTGCACTACAGCAGCCCACGGGTCATCTGGCCAGAGGGTGGGGGCTCTCCAAGGACCAGAAACTCAGGGAAGTTCACAACACAGCCTTCTGTTCCTGCCAGGGACCCAGCTCTCTGTCCTGTGGAATCTTCTGTGATAAAAAGGAAGCCTGTGTCTCTCGAATCATCTTAAAGAATCAAACTTCATCTCTGCTCGTGGGGGTTACAGAGCAGCTACTTGAGCCTCCTTGGTGACTGAGTGCCTAGCATGCCCAGGGACCCAGCTCTCTGTCCTGTTGAATCTTCTGTGATATAAAGGAAGCCTGTGTCTCTCGAATCATCTTAAAGAATCAAACTTCATCTCTGCTCTTGGGGGTTACAGAGCAGCTACCTGAGCCTCCTTGGTGGCTGAGTGCCTCCTTGGTGACTGAGTGCCTCCTTGGTGGCTGAGTGCCTCCTTGGTGGTGGCTGAGGGCCTCCTTGGTGGCTGAGGGCCTCCTTGGTGACTGAGTGCCTCCTTGGTGGACTGAGGGCCTCCTTGGTGACTGAGGGCCTCCTTGGTGAGGCCTCCTTGGTGCTGAGGCCTCCTTGGTGACTGAGGGCCTCCTTGGTGGCTGAGTGCCTCCTTGGTGGCTGGGCCTCCTTGGTGGCTCCTTGGTGACTGAGTGCCTCCTTGGTGGCTGAGGGCCTCCTTGGTGACTGAGGGCCTCCTTGGTGACTGAGGGCCTCCTTGGTGGCTGAGTGCCTCCTTGGTGACTGAGGGCCTCCTTGGTGACTGAGTGCCTCCTTGGTGACTGAGTGGCCTCCTTGGTGCTGAGTGCCTCCTTGGTGACTGAGTGCCTCCTTGGTGGCTGAGGGCCTCCTTGGTGACTGAGTGCCTCCTTTGGTGGCTGAGGGCCTCCTTGGTGACTGAGTGCCTCCTTGGTGACTGAGGCCTCCTTGGTGGCTGAGTGCCTCCTTGGTGGCTGAGTGCCTCCTTGGTGCCTCCTTGGTGCTGAGTGCCTCCTTGGTGGCTGAGTGCCTCCTTGGTGGCTGAGTGCCTCCTTGGTGGCTGAGTGCCTCCTTGGTGGCTGAGTGCCTCCTTGGTGACTGAGTGCCTCCTTGGTGCTGAGGGCCTCCTTGTGTGAGGGCTGAGGGCCTCCTTGGTGGCTGAGGGCCTCCTTGGTGACTGAGGGCCTCCTTGGTGGCTGAGGGCCTCCTTGGTGGCTGAGTGCCTCCTTGGTGGCTGAGTGCCTCCTTGGTGACTGAGGGCCTCCTTGGTGGCTGAGTGCCTCCTTGGTTGGTGGCCTCCTTGGTGGCTGAGGGCCTCCTTGGTGACTGAGTGCCTCCTTGGTGGCTGAGTCCCTCCTTGGTGACTGAGTGCCTCCTTGGTGGCTGAGTGCCTCCTTGGTGACTGAGTGCCTCCTTGGTGACTGAGGGCCTCCTTGGTGGCTGAGTGCCTCCTTGGTGACTGAGGACCTCCTTGGTGACTGAGGGCCTCCTTGGTGGCTGAGTGCCTCCTTGGTGGCTGAGGGCCTCCTTGGTGGCTGAGGGCCTCCTTGGTGGCTGAGGGCCTCCTTGGTGACTGAGGGCCTCCTTGGTGGCTGAGTGCCTCCTTGGTGGCTGAGGGCCTCCTTGGTGGCTGAGGGCCTCCTTGGTGGCTGAGTGCCTCCTTGGTGACTGAGGGCCTCCTTGGTGGCTGAGTGCCTCCTTGGTGGCTGAGGGCCTCCTTGGTGGCTGAGTGCCTCCTTGGTGACTGAGTGCCTCCTTGGTGACTGAGGGCCTCCTTGGTGGCTGAGGGCCTCCTTGGTGGCTGAGTGCCTCCTTGGTGGCTGAGGGCCTCCTTGGTGACTGAGGGCCTCCTTGGTGGCTGAGTGCCTCCTTGGTGGCTGAGTGCCTCCTTGGTGGCTGAGTGCCTCCTTGGTGACTGAGGGCCTCCTTGGTGGCTGAGGGCCTTCTTGGTGACTGAGGGCCTCCTTGGTGACTGAGTGCCTCCTTGGTGGCTGAGTGCCTCCTGGTGACTGAGTGCCTCCTTGGTGACTGAGTGCCTCCTTGGTGACTGAGGGCCTCCTTGGTGGCTGAGTGCCTCCTTGGTGGCTGAGGGCCTCCTTGGTGGCTGAGTGCCTCCTTGGTGGCTGAGTGCCTCCTTGGTGACTGAGGGCCTCCTTGGTGACTGAGGGCCTCCTTGGTGGCTGAGAGCCTCCTTGGTGGCTGAGTGCCTCCTTGGTGACTGAGTGCCTCCTTGGTGACTGAGTGCCTCCTTGGTGACTGAGGGCCTCCTTGGTGGCTGAGTGCCTCCTTGGTGGCTGAGAGCCTCCTTGGTGGCTGAGTGCCTCCTTGGTGGCTGAGTGCCTCCTTGGTGACTGAGGGCCTCCTTGGTGGCTGAGTGCCTCCTTGGTGGCTGAGGGCCTCCTTGGTGACTGAGTGCCTCCTTGGTGGCTGAGGGCCTCCTTGGTGACTGAGTGCCTCTTTGGTGGCTGAGTGCCTCCTTGGTGACTGAGGGCCTCCTAGGTGGCTGAGTGCCTCCTTGGTGGCTGAGTGCCTCCTTGGTGGCTGAGGGCCTCCTTGGTGACTGAGTGCCTCTTTGGTGGCTGAGGGCCTCCTTGGTGACTGAGTGCCTCTTTGGTGGCTGAGTGCCTCCTTGGTGGCTGAGTGCCTCCTTGGTGGCTGAGTGCCTCCTTGGTGACTGAGTGCCTCCTTGGTGGCTGAGGGCCTCCTTGGTGACTGAGTGCCTCCTTGGTGGCTGAGTGCCTCCTTGGTGACTGAGTGCCTCCTTGGTGACTGAGGGCCTAGCATGCCCAGGGCCCAGTCCTCCGCGTCTCACAATGAATAAGGGAAGAAAGTAAGAGAAAGGCCACAGAGACTTTGATGAAGCACAGGCTCGTTAAGCTCTCCTTGAGGGTGGCGAGCGCATCCTGCACATGTCTCTGTGGTCACTGACCAGCATTCATGTCTTAGTCTGGGTGCTGTGACAAAGTACCAGAGACCGAGTGGCTTTAGCAACAAACATCCGTCTCTCACAGTTCTGGAAGCTGGACGTTGGAGTGGGTCCAGTGTGGTGGGGCCCAGGTGGTGTGAGGCTGTGCTTCCACAGCCTCTTCCTGTCGAGTCCTCACAGGGGAAGGACGGGAGGGAGCCCTCCAGGACCACGCAGTGGCTGCACCCCGTCCCTGTCCCCCCAGGCTCTCCTGACAGCACCACATTGGAGGTGAACCAGGAAACACAGGCACTGAGTTGATCAAGATCTTCTTTTGGTGTGAAGAGACGGTTCTGCTGGGTGGAGAGGAGAATAGCAAGCACAATACTGAATTCCACCCTGAGAAAGCCAGTTTCCCCGCAGCAGACGGCTTCGGTACAGAAAGCTCAAGGTGCTCCTAGACACGTCCCCTGTCTGTGTGCCGGGTCTCTCCCTCGCCCTCTTGGCTCCTGCCACACCCAGAGGACACAGGGGAACAAATGTCCTTCCACCCTGGGCCACCAGAAGTTGCGAGGGCGCCTGGCAATCCAACCAGTGTTTGACAAGGATCCACTGGGAGAATGATGTTTGCAAGGTCTCATCATCTCCGGAAAATGCCAGATGTCTGCCTCTGGGTTCTGGTGCCTTTTCTGCACTATCTTCTTAATAATATAATACTCAATAAATTTTCTAGTGGTGATTGCTGGGAGTGAGGGGAATTTTACAGCATTTTCTGAGAATATTAATAAAATATAGGAAACCATAGCCCCTTCCCTACCACAAATAGTAAATAATTTCCTGCCACCGTGTGATGTGTTTTTTTCCTGGGGTGATTGTTATAAACATGTATTGTTATATGTGAGAACAGTCACAGAGCCACCTGTTTCTCCAGTCATGAGTTTGCAAAAAGTACATAGTCTCACTGTTAGTAATCAGAAACAGAATAAAATTATAGTGCTTCCTACTACAGAGACCCTCTCTTGTGTCCCATGGGTTAGTTAGATCCAGAATCAGGAAATGTTATATGGTGGAGGGGTAAAAATATTCATAGACATAAGTTAAATGTTAGATTCTGGTGCCTGTGACCCCGTTCTAGTAAGATTTACTTTACTAAACAATATGGCAATTATCTACAAGGAAATTTGCCATGGTAACCACTGAGATCACTGCCCTCTTGCTAGCCCGAACTTAAAAGATTAACTTAGGCTAATAGAGTTAAGAGTCTAGCTTGTTTACCACAGCTAAGCACTATGTCAAGAGCATTTATGATGAAATAGAAACTTAAGATCAACTTTGCTGATTACGTTCATAGCTTAAACATTAAATCAGAACAATACAATAGTAGGGGATGCTATTGTCTCATACAATCACTTTTTCCAGTAAGCCTGTTCTGTACTAGGAATTCTATGGGTTTTATGTTAACTACATTCTTGGCATGTTATACTTTAAAAAATGTATAAAAACTGTGTGTGAACTCAATAAACCTGTCAGCATTCTGCACTGGCCTGTGAGTCTGTGTGGTTGCTGTCCATCCATCGCCGACGCTGTTTACCCCGTCACATCCCCTGGACCAGGAAGACCCCCGACCCTGCTGGGGCTGGACCCCGGCAAGAAGTGACACTGAGAAGTTCAGCACCATAAACAGTGTGTGCTGGGAGTTTTGTAAGCAGAAATTGCAAAAGATATCTTTAAAATATGTGCATAAATAAGAGGGGAATTGAAACGTGTGACACTGAAGGAGAGTTCATGCAGTGACTGGCAATGGGCAGGGGCTCCCTAGGCTGCCTGGACTTGGGCGCCAGACCTGAGCGTCTGGGTGGAGTGAGGGGCACGGAGGGGGTGGGGAAGCAGCCCCCACTGAGCCCCACCCCTGTAGACCCCACCTCTGCCCCAGGAGCTGGAGAAAGAACCCCGTGTGGTGTTCTTGTTTTCCCCTTAAATGTTTACAAACGCAATTGAAATAATCCTAATAAAGAATAGAATTTTAAAAAAATAAATCATTAGAATGACACAACTCATTAAAGAGTTCATCATCTATAGCTAAGGAAAGAATTACTAAACTGGAGAAATAGATCAGAAGATACCTCTATGGTAAATAAACCTAAAATATGAAAGGAATGCAGAGTATAAAACCAGAAATTCTCTAACATATTTGATGTGGTATATAAAGTTTTGTCTATTGCACTTAAGTATCTTAATCAATCTGAAATTCTATAGATATTTCTGAAGATGAAATAGGAAAGGATCATAACTGAGCAGTAGAGTAGAACCACTGAAAATGGCCCTGTTCCAGACGACGCCAGGTGCCCAGGACAGGAGCAGCTGACTGGACAGGCAGGCCCTGGTGAGAGATCAAGCCTTGCTCAGCTTGCTGAGTCAGAATGTCATGTTTCCATAACCAGAAACGCAGCAAATGACGCCGACACACAGAGAACACACAAAGAATAAATGCACTGAGTAGATTTTCTAGACCCTACAATTCAAAAGACAGTGCGGCCTCACAGAAGAGCTTGCCCTGTGGCAGTGAGCGCTGGACCACGTGTCCACCCAGCACCTGGACAGGCCCCGGCATTCAGCATTTGGTTTTTTGGGATTGGCTTGCTTCACTTAGCATGGTATTCTCCAACTCCATCCATTTACTTCCAAAGGCCACGATTTTATTCTCTTTTAATGCTGAGTGATATTCCATCGTGTATATATACCACAGTTTCTCATCCATTCATCTACTGGAGGGTCTTTTCATTCTCTTGACAGTGTCTTCTAGGGAGCAGAAATTTTTAATTTTAAGTAAGTCCAACTTACCAGTTCTTTTCTATGAATCACACCTTTGGTGTTGTACCTAGAAAGTCATGGAGAATCAAAGGTTGCTTAGCTCTTCTCCTGTGCTGCCCTCCGGCTCCTCGATACTTCTGAGGTCACCTGTAGTCTGTGAGCCATGCTAAGGTAGTATTTGTGAGAGTTTAAATCTCAAACTTAGTTATTTGAAATAAGTTTTCTTATAAGACACCAGGAAGCAACTGTGTAGAATTTTAGTAAATGTTTGATAAATGAGCAAAAGATTGAATGAATGAAAGAGAATATACTGTTTGTTCATAGGGAGGTTTTGTCCTAACTTTTATTAATTCTGTAATAATGCTTTTAGGATAAAATGAATCCTTCAGTGACCACAGTATCACATTCCACTGCAGTGTTTAGTGACGCATCCTATTTATTGTTGATTGTAGATGCTACATTGCTCTGTACTGGGTCTGATCTTTGAGATGATTAAAGGAGTCACACTGAATGGGGCGAATAGAAGAGTTTCGATTCATTTTGCTCTTTACTCCATGATCTCCCTCGTGTCTTTTGACTTGTCGGTCTGCTCTCGGCCAGCTGGGTCCTTGACCCCCAAAGTAGTGGTGGCCAAATGAAGAGGTGGACCTGCTGGTGCAGTGCAGAGGGACTCATGACCTGCGTCCCCTGGCGTCTGGGGGCTCACACCATCTTCTGGCACGGCCAGGCTGGCCTGGGTCAGAATCGGGCTGACTGACAGGAGGAGCCCACCGTCCACCCAGGCCAGGCGCTGAGGCTGTGATGCCCACCGAGGCCCGGTCCCTGGCTTTGCAGGTTGTTGCTACCGCAGGTGCCGTGCAGTTGCGAATGCTGCTCACGCGTTGGCACTGGCCCTGGAAAGCCAGCAGGTCCTTCCGGGCCTGCTTCTCCGAGAGAGGGCTTTGACATGCAGAGCACTGGCCTTTCTCCTCAGGGGACCTTCCCACCTTCAGAGGCCTTCCCTATGCTTTTGTTTTGCTTTTATGACATTCTCCTTTTGCATCCTGCAAGTCAAATAAGAAGATCCTCAGCTGACTTCGCGTCTTCTCTTCCATCTGCACCCCACACAGCTGCAGAAACGCCGCCTTCAAACACCGAGCCCTGTGAGAGATTTTAGATCATTGAAAGTCACAAAACAAACCAAAACTGATTAACCTTAGGGCTTGCATTTGCTTATGAGCTAAAAAGAGTTCATATGTAAAGAAGCAATTAGGGAAGCAATGCTGTTTTATCTTGGGTCTTATAAACAACTTTTTAAAAATTGCCAGCAATCTGCTCCTCAAATGGCTCGGAGCCGGCCTCTGCAGGGAAGAAAGGTCCCCGTGAGGCTCTGCGCTTCGGTTTCATCTTCCATCCTGAAATGCCCGGGGACGCAGACCCTTGATGGAGCCACACTGGCGTGACCTGGGTGTGTGTTAGTGCTACGAGCCATGCAGCTCCTTGCTGCTGCGCCCTGCTCTCACCCAGGCCATGGGTTCCCAGCGACGGTGGCTGCGCTGAGAGCAGCTCAGGCCCGTGGTCTGCCTCAGCGTCTCCGGTGGCTGGACCCTGGGGTGGGTGGACGCCTGCCTGCCGTCCAGAGCGAGCTGCACACCCGGCCCCCGCCCGCGGGCCCTCCTTCAGCGCTCAGGCAAACAGGTTCAGGAGACCAGCGAGCTGCCTGCCTGGCGTGGCCCTCGGCTGCGCTCACAGGTCGCTCCGTTGCTGACGCGTGTCCTCAGACTCAGCACGGGAATCTTCCATCAGTGCCTGCTGCCGGGACGCGCTCTTCCTCTCCTCCCGGGACAGTTGACAACAGCAGGTCACACGACCCTCCTCCAGGTTAGTTCTAGGACCCAAGAGACTGCACAGAAAACTAAGGTGGTCCTGCACTGAGCTGCTCTTCCAGGTGCAGAGCAGAAGCGAGGACCTCGTTCAAGTAGTTTTGATCTTAGCCTTTCTGATGAGTGTGGAACGGCAGGGTGGTTTCTTCGACACAACTCCTTTATAGCAGATGACGGTAAACATCTTTCCATATGTTTATTTGCCAGCTGAACATCTTCTTTAGAATTATTTGCCTAGTTTGTAATTGGATTGTTTATTTATTTATTTATTTATTTATTTTTGTTTCTGAGTTAAGAGTTCTTAAGATTTGGGAAACAATTTCTTTACCAGACATGTTTTATAAATATATTCTTTAATCTGTGAATTGTCTTTTCATTCTCTTACTAATGTTTTTTGCAAAGCACATGGTTTTTTATTTCAATGATGCCCAAATCATAAACGCTTCCTTCACGGATCTTGCTTTTGCTGTCTGTGTGGTTGTTTTTAATAACTCATCACCAGAACCAAGTGGGGGGGCGACCCGGTCTTCCTCCGGGCTTGGGGCATCACATCACACCTGCGAAGCCGATGGTTTTGCGGGATGCAAGGGTGGGGCTTGGGTCACTTTTTGCTGGAATGTGGGTGTCCAGCTGCTCCTGCCCACCTGGCGAGAAGGTCGCCTGCTGTGTTTGTGAGTGTGGACTTCTGGCTGTTCCTGCGGGCTGTTCTCCCAGTGCGTGCTGTCTGGGTCCCACAGCTGTTCGTTCACCTCGAGCCTGGCAGTGTCGGGCGTGCTTCCTCTTCTTCAGTGTGATGGCGCCCCCGGATCGCGGTCTTTCTGGGCACGTCTGGAAGTGAGCGTGTTGACGGCACCCACAGCACAGCTTGCTGGGATTTTGAATGGGGTTGTTTAAAGCTATAGATTAAATGTGAAGGAACAACAGTTTAACAATACTGTCTTCCAAAACTTGAATGTAGAATATCTCTCCACCTATTGTTTGATTTCTTTCATCAGATTTTTGTGGTTTTTGTACATTCTGAGGACACTTTCTTAGATTTTTTCCTAAGTATTCCATCTTCTGCTGATATGAATGATATTGTGTCATTAATTTCAAATCCCAAGTGGTCGTTGTTGGGATGTAAGACAGCAATCCATGTTTGCATATGTGTTCGTCAACGTTGCATTGTCGTGACCCGCGTACCTGGGGCAGGGAACGTTTGTTCTGGCCTCATGTCACAGAGGATCCAGTCCATGGCTGTGGGTCCAAGATAGAGCACCATGGCTGGAGGGTGTGGCAGAGGAGAACTGCTCAGCACGTCACAGCTGGCCGCAGAGAGGGAGAGAGGGTGGGGAGGAGAGCAGGGGAGGAGAGAACCCCGCCAGGGCAGCTCCCAGTGACCTGCTTTCCCCGAGCTGGTCTCACCTCCCAGTGGCCCAACAGCTGTCCCATTGCTTCTATCAGGTGGCTTGACCCAGTGGTGGGGCCAGATCCTTTGTGCGCGGTTGTTGCCTTAGGCTCCACCCAGGACGCTGCACACGGGGGACCGTGCTCTCCACACATGAGGTTTAGCGGGTGTTCCAGACCCTAACCATAACGGTCTGAAAACCTAGTGCCCATTCTTCTTCCCTGGTGAAATAGGGCTCTGCTGTCGGTCCTCGAGTCTCGCTGCCGACTAACTCCATGGTGTCATCTGCACAGACCTTTGATTGCTTCTCCCCTTCTCTGCCTCTTTCTCCTACTCAGCTGGTCTCACTGCACCAGCTTAGGGCCCCAGAGCCACACTGAGCAGGAGGGTTACACAATCAACTCTGTCTTGTTCTCCATCTTAGGTGGCGATTTCACGTCTCCAGTGTTGAGTAGGACGTCAGCGGCTGCTGTCTGAGCAGATGCTCTCTATCAAATTTAGGACATCTTTCCTGTGTTCTAGTGTGCCCAGAGCTTCAACCAGGCACAGTTATTAAATTCAGTCAAAAGCTTCTCCTGAAATCATTAACAGGATGCCTTGGATTTCATGCTTTATCCTTCGCCGTGGGCTGATCACACTGATTTTGAATGCTGAAGTTGTCTTGTGTACTTGGAAGAAACCTCACTTGCCTGTAGTGGTGATTATCTTCATATGTAGTTGTGTTCTGCTTGCTAATATTTTTAAAGTGTTTTGTTTCTATATTTATAAGAAAACATTTACTCTTATTTTTTCTTTATTTAACCATAATATGGTTTTGATTTTATGGCAATATTTATTTTGTAGAATGAAATAGAAAGCATTTGCTTTGCTTCTCTTTCCTGAAAGAAGCCATAACAATTAGTCATCATCTCTTTTTTAAAGTATTCTTATTTTTTTCTTTTTTTTATTTATAATAGTAGTATGTATTACAATTCATAATGCACATATATAGCATTTTTTTACATACAACTGTTTGTATACAAAGTATATAAGTACCATTCAGATCTTCATTATTATTATTCTCAGGTGAATTCATCTGATGTGGTGCTTTTGTTTTTGGAAGGTCAAAAATTATTGATTAAATGTCTTCTATATGTCTACAGCTGTGTAAGATACCTGCATCTATCACCCCGCCTCTCCCCCTCCTGGTGTCGCGTGCTGAGCACCTTCCTCCACCGCCCGCTTCCCCCCTGGTGTTCTGCGCGCCTCCGGCCCCACAGAGAGGAATCTGCGGTCTGTGGACTGTGGCTGCCAGGGAGGCAGAGAGCCCGGGGAAGCTTTCCGCCCCTCTCGTCCTTCTCGTCAGATCTTTCCATCACAGCACTGAAAAGCTTACTGCAGCATGCACGTTTGTGTGTGTGTGTATGTGTGTGTGTGTGTGTGTGTGAGTGTGTGTGAGTGTGTGAGTGTGTGTGAGTGTGTGAGTGTGTGTGTGTATTTACTTTGTACTTTTCAGGGAATTGATCCATTCCATCCAAACTACCCACCTGCCCACTGTCTGTTGAGAGAGGTGTGTGCAGTCGGCCTTTGTCACATCTCCGTGCCCACAGGGGTGGCAGTCGATGGCACTCTTCCAGTTCTGATGCTGGTGTTCTCTTCTTTCCCTTTTTGGTGGATCTTGTCTTTGTTTTCCGGCCTTACATCCGACTGAAACCTCCTGTACGTTTTTATTATTTCCCCTGCAGCATATCTCCTGGTAGTCCCCAGATTTAAACTGCATTTTCAGTTTTGATTTCGTTCAAGGTATTTTTACATTCTCCTCGGGACATTTTATTTCACTAGTGTGTTATTGAAAAGTATCATCTAAATTCTAAGTAGGTGTGAATTTTTATTGATTATTATTGATTTCTATTGACTACTATTGTGGTTCGATAACATACCTTCATAATTTCTATTTTTAAAAAATTTTGTAAAATTCCATTTTATGGTCCAGAAAGTGATTAAAGAATATATTTATTTAATCACTTTAAATAAATCTCTTGGCTGCACAGTTGTCTCTGGTGTCATTTTTGCCCTTCACTTTCTGCTTGGGGAGAAGGTACGGTACTGCCATCAGGATCTTATTTTGAAGCTGAGACTCAAGATGGATACACAGGCTCATCCAGGTTCTGCTGTGTGGATCCTCACATTAAACACCAACGCTGCACACAGGACGATGAAGAGCCGTGGGGACGACAGATGACGTCCCGAGCTCTGCGCAGTCTGTGAGACACTCGCCCCGAGGGCAGAGATGCAGACCGGGCACAGCGCGACGTCTGCCACTGTTGAGGGCCGGGCCCAGCGCAAGAGGCACCCGCGGGTTAGAGCCTCGATGACCTTACATCTCGACTCCCAGCTTCAAAGCAAGAAGACGAGAAAGCAGGGTCTAACTGACAGGGCCCCTGGCTGCGCCATCTGGGCTGGCATTTTCCGGGAGCACGTGTTATTCTCCCGTGGAAGCTGCCCACAGCCCTGAGAAGCAGCCGCGTGTCCAGGTTGCAGCAGTCCACTGGACGTCGTCTGTACTTCTGCTCGGCTGGCGACAGGCACTCGCAGCCTCCGCTGCTTCAGTGTGAAGCCCAGGGGAGGCCTGCCTCCTCCCCCTGTAGGGAGCCCCGTGTCCCCGGAGCCTCCTTCCCTCCTGCGGCCCACGGTGCAGGTGTGATGCTCAGCCCCTGTGCTCTGGCCCTACCGTCTGGGGCCCTGCACGGTCAGCCCAGTCGGTGCCCAGGGTAGGACGCAGGCAGCTCTCAGGTGGTTACAGTGGCTCCCCACACCCACGTCCAGCAAGCTCACCTCACGCCTGGCTCCCACCTGTGACCGTCAATCACTGCTAACGTGGGAGGAGCGTGGTCTCTCGTCTGGCGTGGCGAGCTGGTGATAGGGGATCTTGGAAATTTCATCACGGTGTCCGAAGTCTGCCCCAGATCAGAAGAGGAGGCCGTGGACTCTGCCTCAGAGAGGGGAACAGCCCACACGTGTGTTCTGGGCTCAGACAGCAGGCAGGGGCGCGGTGTTGCGTGGGAGAGGATCGCAGGTCTTTAATTTGGCCATCAGGTCCCCGAGCGTGCCTAACATGCTTGCAACACGGTGGACTCGGGCGGGACCCCAGGTGGGGACAGAGCAGAGGGACGGCTGGCGGGAAGGCCCAAGCCTGCTCCTTGGGTGGCGGTGTGGGGCCTGCAGTTGGAATGGAGCGTGTGGAGGGCTGTCCCCAACGTCCACGGTCTGTGAAAGACGCTGCGGAGAAGGCAGGCGCAGGACGACTCTACCGCCTCCGTGCCCGCATCGCCCACAGCCCACGGCTCTGGGCTCTGAGGCATGCCCAGCACCTCAGGCAGAACCCAGGGACCGCCCTCACCTGCGGCTGCCCCCACTGCTCTCCAGAGGGGCTCCCTTAACAGAGCCATGGGCCTGCGGGGTGCCGTGCGGCTGCTGCAGAGCTCGCCCGTTCTCTCCAGGGCCTCGGCCTTCCCCGGAGCCCAGGACAGAGGTGCCAAGTGGGTGCACCCCGCCTTCCCCTGCCCTCGGGTTCCACGGCCTCAGGGCTTTCCTGCCTCCCGTGACTGTGCTCTGTCTCTGGGCGCTTGCCCGGGAGGTGCTGGGCGCCCCGGGAGGTCTCTCCCCTCCCTCTCCTGGGCGAAGCTCTCTCCCTGTGAGCTGGAAAGGAGACCACCTGTGCACGGCCAGAGCTGCCTGCAGACCCCAGGAGAGCAGGACGGGGGTGGGTGGAGACCCCAGGAGAGCAGGACGGGGGTGGGGGGTGGAGACCCCAGGAGAGCAGGACAGGGGTGGGGGTGCAGACCCCAGGAGAGCAGGATGGGGGTGGGGATGGAGACCCCAGGAGAGCAGGACGGGGGTGGGGGGGGTGCAGACCCCAGGAGAGCAGGACGGGGATGGGGGGTGGAGACCCCAGGAGAGCAGGACGGGGGTGGGGGTTGGAGACCCCAGGAGAGCAGGACGGGGGTGGGGATGGAGACCCCAGGAGAGCAGGACAGGGGTGGGGGGGTGCAGACCCCAGGAGAGCAGGACGGGGGTGGGGGTGGAGACCCCAGGAGAGCAGGACAGGGGTGGGGGGGTGTAGACCCCAGGAGAGCAGGATGGGGGTGGGGGGGTGGAGACCCCAGGAGAGCAGGACGGGGGTGGGGGTGGAGACCCCAGGAGAGCAGGACCAGGGCGGGGCGGGGCAGTCCCGGTGAGGCCCACACGGGGGCTCACAGTGGTCACAGTGGTCACGGGCGCCTGTGGCTGTGGAGCTGCCAAGCCAACCGCTGGGAGCTGCCGCTGTCCTCCCTCCAGGCAACGGGGACGGACACGTCCTTCCGGCTGGGAGCAGGCGGCCACCAGGCGCCCCCTCGAGCTAAACCGTTCTCTAGCTCATGGGTACAAACCGCAAGACGGTTGTCCCTGCGTGTCCCAGTGTGGGCTTCCAGACCACAGATGGACGGCAGAGCCCGGGTGCCCACGCCCTTGTAACACCACCACAGTTTCCACAGAACACTCTCTAGATGGCTTGCAGTGACCAGCGCCATGCAGACGTCATGGAGGTAGCTGTCCCTCTACCGTCCAGGGAATGACCCCGTGAGAGACAGTCTAGTCGCTCAGAACAAACCCTGTTTCCCAGATCCGAGTGTTGGTGGCTCTGCGCTGCGGAGCTCGGACGGAGGTGCGCGTGGCCGGGTGGAATCGTGGCATTCCCACGCCCTCGCTGCTCTTCAGGATGGAGCACGGCAGTGGAGGACTGTCCCGGCGCTCCTCTTCAGGGCCTCCGCCCTGTTTTGGATCGCAGAGGCGAGAGCAGGGCGGGGAAGCGCCCGCCTCCAGGGGCGCTGCAGTGTCCAGGGCGCTTCAGGGCGGTCCAGGGGCGCTGCAGTGTCAGGGCGGGAGGCCCGCCTCCAGGGGCGCTGCAGTGTCAGGGCAGGGGGAGCGCCCGCCTCCAGGGGCGCTGCAGTGTCAGGGCGGGACGCCCGCCTCCAGGGGCGCTGCAGTGTCCAGGTGGGGGGAAGCGCCTCCAGGGGCGCTGCAGGGCGGGGCGCCCGCCTCCAGGGGCGCTGCAGTGTCAGGGCGGGAGCGCCCGCCTGTGCAGTGTCAGGGCGGGAGGCCCGCCTCCAGGGGCGCTGCGCCTCCAGGGGGGCAGTGTCAGGGCGGGACGCCCGCCTCCAGGGGCGCTGCAGTGTCAGGGCGGGACGCCCGCCTCCAGGGGCGCTGCAGTGTCAGGGCGGGAGGCCCGCCTCCAGGGGCGCTGCAGTGTCAGGGGAGGGGGCCCGCCTCCAGGGGCGCTGGGACCCGCCTCCAGGGGCGCTGCAGTGTCCGGGACGCCTCCAGGGGCGCTGCAGTGCAGGGCGGGTGTCAGGGCAGTGGGGCGGGAGGCCCGCCAGGGGCCCCAGGGCGGGAGGGCCCCAGGGGCGCTGCAGTGTGCGCCTCCAGGGGCGCTGCAGTGCAGGGCGGGGAGGGTCGCTGCAGTGTCAGGGCGGGACCGCAGGGGCGACAAGCCGGCCCCAGGCCCCGCTGCGCTTCCTGACCGGGAGGCCGCGGCTTCCGGGGAGCGCTGGCGGGAAGCCCACGTAGACCGCGACAGCAGGACAGGCGTGTAAATCCTCCTCCCTGGGGGCCAGTACCTAAGCTATGGGGAAATGAGCGTGGACCTGGGGCTGCGGAGGAGGCCGGTGCCCCCCAGCTGAAGGCCGATGGCAGGGTCCGGGGAGTGAGTCCATTTCAGAGTGACCTGAACTGCCCTCACCTGCCGCACCATCGGGCTTCTTCCCTGCGAGAGCTCTGCTCCGAGGCCTAACCCTGTGTCTGGGTCAGTGCTCCTGTGGGCGGCTGTCCCAACGCTGGGCTCCAGTCCCTCCCTCCCACCTTCCAGAACCTTCCTACGTGGCCTTGGCAAAAGTCCTCCCTGAGACAGTGCCACCTCTGCCCTCTTTAGTTCACACCTAAAAATGTCAGTCCATCTCCACAGCCTCCTCCGTGACACCCCCGGTGCCTCCAGGCTCCGGTTCTCAGTGGGTGACGGGGCCTCGCAGGGCCCTGAGCTTCAGACTGCTCCCGGTCAGTTGGCAGACCATGTCCTGACCCCCGCCAGTGAGGACCGGCAACCGCCTCTCCTCATCACCAGCTGGGTCCTCTTGTTGGGAGCTGGTCCTGCCAGGGCTGACCACCAGGCCCACGCGGCACCCCTCAGATCCTGCGTCTGTGCGACAGCGTGAGCCCCTCTCCAGGGCAGGTGCAGCAACTCTTTCCAAATTTAAGAACCTGCATTCCAGGGGCTGGAGTTGGTAATGGGGCAGAGAGGCCAGCGTGTGCTTAGGGACACCGTGAGGACAGTGACGCCAGTGTTTTCCAGCCTGGCGATGGCCGACCCCAAGGCACCTCCAGTCCCTGCCGTTTCTGTCCTCAGGTTGTACTTTCTGTGCAGCCTCGGGTAAGGGGGAGATGAACTCACTTTCAAACTAATCTCAGAATTACATGCCTTGGGCAAATTCATGTGGCTGCCACTAATCCCTCGTGACTCACATTTCAAATCCACCCTGGCTGGCCTGGGCTTTCTTTCTCTCCAAGCAACACAATGCATCATGCTCCTGGTGAACCTTAGGCCTTTGCAAGAGAGGTGATTTTTGCAAAATTACTAAAATTATCCCAATTTAGGGCTGGGAATAAAGGCTGCCTATTCAAGATGTTTTTAATATGTCTTTTTTATACGCACTCTGTATAAGATTAGAGGACATGGGGACAGAATCCAGGAAGCTGGGTGGGTGGCATGACAGACGGGTATCTGTGAACACGCCTCTCCCCTCCCTTCCTTCCCCTCCCCTCCCTCCCCTCCCCTCTCCTCCCTCCCTTCCCCTCTCCTCCTTCCCCTCTCCTCCCTCCCCTCCCCTCCCCTCCTCTCCTTTCCTAGGTAATGATGATTTCTTGGCTTTGGGGAGCAGGTTTGGGTTCAGAGTGGAGTGGTGGGGAGGGAAAGCTCCCGTGTGCCCTCTGCCCCTCACACAGCCCCCCTGCTCTCTGCTGAGTTGTGCTTCTGTTGCACCTGAGAGCCCAGGTGACACGTCTTCCCCAGGCTGCACAGCTCACACTTGGGGGTGCTCTTGTGCTCCCACACAATTGCCCTGACCCATGCCCACACTGCACCACCATGGAGAGAGGCCTCTGCCCTGAGGTCCTGGGCGCCACCTGGGGCCCTCCTGCCCTGCAGTGCCCATGGTTGGGCCACATCAGGACGCCATGCAGTGGGGTCACACCCGTGCCTCCCCAGACAGTGCCTTTCAGCTGCAGCACGCACGTTAAAGGTGCTCCCTGCCTTCTCCTGGCCTGACAGGTCACCTTATGCTGCACGGGGGCAGGCCACCTCTGCAGGTCTCAGTCTCCCTGCCCTCCTGGGGCCTGGGGATGCTCGGAGGCTCCCACTTCCTGGCCAAGGAGGGACATTCCCCGAGGGAGCACCCGCAGCCTCCGACACACACCGCAGCTTCTGCTGTGCTTTCCGAAGAATACAGTTTTAATTCTGACTGAGAACCCTTCATCAGATATCTTTGGGTTCTTCTTTATCTCACTTAAGAAATCTTTGCCTAAGCCAAGATCAAACGACCCCCCAGAAGTTCTGATGGTCCTGGTCTTCTGCTTCAGCTTCTGCACCTTTTCAGTCGACGCCCTGTGTGTCCCATGGAGACGGAGGGCGTCTTCCTTTTCTCCCCAGTCTCGATGCTCTGCATGCAGCTGTCCTGGGCTCCAGCTCACGCCCAGCCTCTGTGGAGCGTGGCTTCTGCCCCAGGGCTCCCGTGTTGGAACCTGGTGCCCAGGAAGCAGGGATAGGAGTCCATCCTTCGAGGCCTGGACCTGGGGCGGTCCTGAGGTCCCTGGGGAGCTGCCCTCAGAAGATGCTGATGTCCTTACAGAACCCTGGCCTTGTGACAGCGAGTTACTGTGAGTGGTCCCAGTGCCCGGACTCCTCTCTCTCTCCCCAGTTTTTCAGGTGATCTTCCGTCCCAATACAATCCCGCCATTGCCGTCTGCCACATGATGACCCAGTCAAAGGAGGGTCCCTGCAGAGCCAGCAGCATGCTGTTGGTTTTGAAGCCCTAGAACGGTGAGCCAAGTGAGCCTCTCACTTCACAAAGTTAGTCTGCTTCAGCTACTTCATTATAGTAACTAAAACCACTTGCTACAAAGTCCACATTTCCCTCATTTTATTGTCTTGGTGTTATAGTAAGAAATAAATGTATTGTTTAGATCTTTTCCTAGACTCTTTGTTATAGGGAAATAGATATATATTTGTTTATGTATGTATACATCTGTATATATATATATATATAATAATATATATATACACACACACACACTCATAAACACACACATATATTTACTTATTTATTTAATCCCACACTTTTCTTTACTGCCGGTTGGCAGGGAGTCTTGAATTCAGGTCATGTATGTAACTGCTTCTACATTGTTCTTTCATTTAAAAATGACTTTTCTACTTCATTTGAATTTCGGTGCACATTTTAAAATCAACTCATGATTTTTATGCAAAAAGCCTGTTGTGATTTTCCTTAGGATTGTTATAGCTTCTGCATAAATGTGGGGATGGTCAAAACCTTCAATGTTGTCTGATCCATGATCATAAAATTAGTCTTTTTTATAAAACACACTTAATTTCTAAAAGCTATGTTTTACAATTTTCTTTATGTACATATTACAATATTTTCCTAAACTTACAGTTATTATTTGAAGTTTGGGGACGTGCTTTACATAGCCTTCTTTCAAGTCCTGGATATTCATTACTGAAATAGAGAAAAGAGAGGGGTTCTGGTGCTTGGTGTGCATGAATTCACGGGTCACTTCTAGTGGTTCCAGGGCCAGCTCAGGTTGCCCGTGCAGAGATGAGGCCCCTGTGCCCTGAGGGGCTTGTTCCTCGGTACCCGTCCTCCGGGTGAGATTTCTGGATCTCAGTGCTGATGCGTTGACACGCGCCTGTCCTTCCTGGAGCCGTTGTCCTGTTGCTGTGACACTGTGGTGAGTTTTTACAGTGGGAAGTGGAAGTCGTCCAATTTCCCTCATTTTCAAGGATTTCCGGCTATTTCAGGCCTCTGCATTTCCACGTGAATGTTGGATCCGTGTCCACTTTTGCCAGAAGGCAGAGTTGGGACTCGGAGAGCAGCTCACCAGACACGCTGCCCGTGGGTCACCCACACGGCACCCTCAGGGCTCACGCCTGCCTGCATCGGTGTGGGGTAGTCCCGGCCCCCAGCCTCGCGCTTCCTCAGCTAGCTCACTCGTCAGCATTTCATTCTTATTTTATCCTGATATCAGTGTAATTGATTCAATTTCAGTTTAGACTCTTCACGCTCATGTGCATAAATGTAGCTGAGTTTTCAGGTGGGTCCTGTGGTCCGCGAGCTTGCTGAGCTGGTTCATTAGTTCTGTTTTGTGGATTCTTGGTATTTGCACGTAAGTCCAGCCACAGGCAAGCCGTGGGGTGTTGCTGTCCCTTGGTGATCAAGGTGGCGTTCACTGTCCTGCCACAGTGCTCTGGTCAGAACTCCCAGCCCCATGTCCACTGGAGCCGTGGGAGAGTCTGTCCCTTCATTGCTACTGGGGGAGGCGTGGACGTCCCCACTGACAGAGTGTCCGCTGTAGGCTTTCCCGAGAAGCCATCTGTTGGAATGCACTGTGTGGCTCACAATGTGACAGACCTTAGTGGGTTCCCAGGTGTCCTTGGACAGTACATGTGTCTATTGGTCATAGTGCTCAGCGGTACCTGATAGTGTTCCTTCACAATGTAAACTCAAAGTGACATCAGAAAATGAGAAACAGGCAGGGCACAGTGGCACACGCCTGTAATCCCAGAGACATGGAAGCCTGGGATAGGAGGATCGCGAGTTTTAGGCCAGCCTCAGCAACTTAGCTAGGCCTTAAGCAAGTTAATGAGACCCTATTTCAAAATAAAAATATAGAAAGGGCTTGGTTTTTGGAAAGTTGTTGATCACCACTGGGTTTAATCCTCAGGACCAAAAGGTAAAAGAAAAAAAGAAATAGAAAAAGAGCAGCAAAACCAATAATCAAAATCCAGAGAGCGAGAGCAGGTCTCTGGCCCATCAGATCATGACCGCAGGCTCCCCAGATAACAGAGGAGGAGGAGGCCAGGCAGACACGGGATGGCAGCAGCGGCATCTGGGCAGCCCCGGCGGCCGAGGTCCTCAGAGCTCTTGGCCAGCGGTGCCACCAGTGAGCACTTAGCAAACGGCTTTGCAGGGAGGGAAGGTGCACCTGAGCCTCCGCCCGCAGTCTCAGCCGGGAAGGGGGAAGTGGCTTCTTCCTGGCTCTCCTCCTCCCTGCACTCAGGGTTGGGCTCTCAGAGCGTCTGCGGTGTGGAACTCCACGTGTGAACGTGCGTGATGTCGTGGGCACGAGCAGGTGGAGCCCTGCTCTCCCAGCCCGGGACAGGGGGCCACCCAGTGCGGGGACGGCGTGCCGCTCAGTGTACTCTGAGTTTTTCAAAGCAGATGTGGATCTGGGCACTTGCTGGCCTCCCAACTGCTCTGGGGTTCTTGTAGGTGCTGAGCCCTGAGGAGGCCAGGCCCTGTGCTGCCGTCCCTGTGTGGACCAGCGCCCGCCAGCCTGGCCCTTCTGGAAAGGCAGACCTGCACGGTGGGTGGGGGTGGTGCAGCGCCCCCCCAGCCAACTCCACGCTCACAGAAGGCCAGGTTCCCCGAGAGAGGTGAGAGAGGGACGGGGTGGACGTGTCCCCTGAGCAACTTGAAAAGGGAACAAGAGTCTCATTTATTTCCCCACTGATTCCGACTGTTTGACAAGCTTATTATGTTTTTTCCTGAGTGGGGCCTTCCCGACTCTCCAAATACAAGCAACCTAAAATCAGCTCCCAAGAAATAATGCCCTGCAGCATTTTGGATATGACTTTAGCTTTTCCTTGAATACTTACAGGGGAACATATTGGTTTTGGGGGAGTGAAAAATACTTAGTCCATGTTGTGGCAAGAAGTTTCTCCTTATAGGAAATCTGCGGCACGCCCCTCCCCGTTGGGAGGCCCAGCTGCCCACACTCCTGCCAGCACGGGAGAGCGCTTCTTGCTGGAGTAGCTCTAACGTGTGGTGTTTTTCAGACTCTCTCTGATGGACATTTGAGCTATTGCTAACGCGTGGCTGACATAACAGTGCTGCATCTTTGTCTATATTTTCAGATTTTGAAGGAGATATTTCTAGAAGATAAGTAGTTGCCAATTTATCCCCTAAAAATGCCAGGTTATAAAATAGAGAGTTTCAGTGTTTTACTAGAAGTTACCAGAAAGTGTTTAAAATGTAGTAGCAATTTAGACTTCCATTAAGTTTGTGGAAGAGTGCCCATTTCTCCACAGCTTTCCAGTAAGGATTTAATTTTATTCATATTTCAAAAAAATTAATAGGCCAGAAGTGATATTTTATTATTGTGTAAGTTATTGATTCTATAAATTTTCTTAAGGTTATGCCTACATTCATGCATTAATTAGGCCACGTTTTTCAGTGAATTGCCATTTCATATCATCTGCGATTTACTACACTATTCCCACTGTGGACCTCCACATAACTTTATTGATACTGTTCTATTTTATTAACAGCAAAATAAACCTTTTGTGTCCCCAAAACATACGTAGAGTCGGTCAACATGCCACCTACAGTAACTATAATCAATGTTGGTAGATTTCATATAAATGAAACAAATATTTTTCCAATATTCTAATTCTCCTGTGTTGCTTATATTTTTAAAAGGTCTTAATTATAAGAATGCGGTCACTATTTACTTCTAGAAGCAAGTCATGCTGTGTGGAACCTGGTCTCTGTCACAGTGTCTCCCACTGCCACTCACTGCCATTATCAGCACGTTCTCTCTCTATCCCTCTCTTTCTGATGCACACGCACGTACACATGTGTGTGCGTGTGTGTGTTGGTTTGTGCCTCACACAGCTGTCTGCGGCTCGCACAGTGCCACACAGATACGCTCTTAGTAACCTGAAAATGATCCCCAGACGAGTGACGTGAGGTCTTAGCGGGGACAGTGCTCCCTCCTGTGCCAGGACGAGGACTTCCTAAAGCACCAGGCCTGGGGGTTCCAGTGCCTGGTCCCAGCTCCCTCGGGGCCACCGTGCATTGTAGGGTGAGCCCACGTTCCGTTCTGCGTCCTGTAGCTCATCTCCATCATGCTCAGGGAGCACACTGGCCACGACACTGCTCGACTCTCTGGGGCTTCGGTTGTGCGTGGCCACGAGGGGAGGCCACGGGCTTCTGGCGCCTTGTTTGTGGGGCCATTGCACATTCCAAGGGCCCACAGAAGGCCGGCCCCTGAGAGGAGAGCAGGGAAGCAGAGTCTGGAAGGATCTTACTTTTAGGTAAAATACACAGAATTGGAGAAAAGTGGACCCCAGGAGAGAGCTGTGTCCTCCAGGGTCTGAAAGGCGGCTCTGTTGGGTGTTTACCCTGAGCTGGCTGACCGCTGGAGCCCGAGGGAGTGGGTGAGTGTCCAGGGAGTGGCCACGGGAGCCCAGCACTGGGAGAATGGGTCCCCAGGGCCTGAGGGGCCCTGACCTCTGCCCTCAGGGTGAGACAGTAAGGGCAGGTGGTGAAGACAGACAGGAGCAGGAGGGTAAGGGCAGGCGGTGTAGACAGACAGGAGCAGGAGGGTAAGGGCAGGCGGTGTAGACAGGAGCAGGAGGGTAAGGGCAGGCGGTGAAGACAGGAGCAGGAGGGTAAGGGCAGGCGGTGTAGACAGGAGCAGGAGGGTAAGGGCAGGCGGTGAAGACAGACAGGAGCAGGGCAGGGAGGGTAAGGGCAGGCGGTGAAGACAGACAGGAGCAGGAGGGTAAGGGCAGGCGGTGAAGACAGACAGGAGCAGGAGGGTAAGGGCAGGCGGTGAAGACAGACAGGAGCAGGAGGGTAAGGGCAGGCGGTGAAGACAGACAGGAGCAGGAGGGTAAGGGCAGGCGGTGAAGACAGACAGGAGCAGGAGGGTAAGGGCAGGCGGTGAAGACAGACAGGAGCAGGGAGGGTAAGGGCAGGCGGTGAAGACAGGAGCAGGAGGGTAAGGGCAGGCGGTGAAGACAGGAGGGTATGGGCAGGCGGTGAGCAGGAGGGTAAGGGCAGGCGGTGAAGACAGACAGGAGCAGGAGGGTAAGGGCAGGCGGTGTAGACAGACAGGAGCAGGAGGGTAAGGGCAGGCGGTGTAGACAGACAGGAGCAGGAGGGTAAGGGCAGGCGGTGTAGACAGACAGGAGCAGGAGGGTAAGGGCAGGCGGTGTAGACAGACAGGAGCAGGAGGGTAAGGGCAGGCGGTGTAGACAGACAGCAGCAGGAGGGTAAGGGCAGGCGGTGAAGACAGACAGGAGCAGGAGGGTAAGGGCAGGCGGTGTAGACAGACAGGAGCAGGAGGGTAAGGGCAGGCGGTGAAGACAGGAGCAGGAGGGTAAGGGCAGGCGGTGTAGACAGACAGGAGCAGGAGGGTAAGGGCAGGCGGTGTAGACAGACAGGAGCAGGAGGGTAAGGGCAGGCGGTGTAGACAGGAGCAGGAGGGTAAGGGCAGGCGGTGTAGACAGACAGGAGCAGGAGGGTAAGGGCAGGCGGTGTAGACAGACAGGAGCAGGAGGGTAAGGGCAGGCGGTGTAGACAGACAGGAGCAGGAGGGTAAGGGCAGGCGGTGAAGACAGACAGGAGCAGGAGGGTAAGGGCAGGCGGTGAAGACAGACAGGAGCAGGAGGGTAAGGGCAGGCGGTGAAGACAGACAGGAGCAGGAGGGTAAGGGCAGGCGGTGAAGACAGGAATAGGAGGGTAAGGGCAGGTGGTGTAGACAGACAGGAGCAGGAGGGTAAGGGCAGGCGGTGTAGACAGGCCTGCCACCATCCCTGAGAGGCTCAGGGACAAAGTGGCGGCTCTCCCCAGGTCTGAATCCCCAGCTGTGTGGTGCAGGCTGTTCGAGGAGGAGGGTGAGGGGAAGAAAGGCGGAGGCAGGACTCTGGGAGGTCCTCCCAGGAGCTGCCCATTCATTTCTCCGAAAACTGATGTTTCCCTGACTTTTTAATAATGCGTGGGAGGGCTTTTGGGTTCCTGAGAGATTTTTCCTGCCTGCAGCTGGGCCTGTGGTTTGAGGAACAGTGTCACAAGCCATGGGGAACAGCGTTTCCTAACACACCAGAGCTCTAACCTGGGGCTGGCGGCATCCATGAGCGAGGAGAGAAGCCCTGCGAGGCCCGGCCTCTGGAAGCTCAAGGCCCGGCCTCTGGAAGCTCAGTAACTGAACGTCAGCCCCAGGGACCTGGCGCAAGCGCTCTCCCCCAGCGTGCACTTCTGCTGCTGCTCCTCTCCCTCAGGGCCTCCCAACGCTGCAGCCCAGGCCTGCGCCCTCCTGCTAACCCCAGAGCTCAAGGGCAGTCCTTCCCCCGCCGCAGGAGTCCTGGCCTCCCCTCCTCCCCGTCTGCAAAGGCCACCCTCAGCAATTCCATGGCTCAAGCCAGGAGGAGGCTCAGAGCTCTTTATCCATCTCCCGTGTCCAATCCACTCCTGTCCACTCTGCCCACAGGACACCCCAGTGGCCCCACGCTGCCCCACGTCCTCCCAACCCTCCTTGAATCAACGCCAGGGCCACCTGCAGCACCTTCCCACTTCCTAGCTGTCCCTGTGAAGCCTCCTCTACGGGAGGAACCGGACGACTTTCTAAAGATCCGCCTGAAAATGTCACATCCCGATCTTTTGAAAATGTTCCAAAGGCTGAAGATGTAAGTCGATAAGGCTCCCGGCTCCCAGGACAGAGGCTAGTGCCCACTCTATGAGACAGCGGGCACGCCCTGGCATCCCTGCCCAGCGGCCCTTGGCCTGGAAAGCCGGTATCCCTAAGGCAGGGCTCCCGAGTTCACGCTGGGCACTTCCCGAGCTCTCCTCTGACGGCCACCGAGGCACCTCTTCCTGTGCCACGCAGCCACCACACCCTCGTGACCTCCGGCGGAAGAGCCCTCTCCCTCTTGGGTCATAATTGAAAACTCGTTGCAAATGCTTTTCCTTTGAGCAGCTATGCAGGACTCAAAAAGCTGTAATATATGGGGAATGATTGAATAAACCAGAGAAAGGAAGAATTGAACATTTTCTTTCTCTTGCCTATCTCAGAAAATTCATTATGAAATATGGAACATTCTATTCAGTTTTCAAATCTGAGAGCCTTAATTCATTTATTCAAACGTTTTAATACAAACTTGATTTAATATTCCCTGTGTTCCAAGTGCCCTTTATGAAAACAAGCAGACAAGGTGGTGGTCTGTCCATCTTACCTCCTCGGCAGACAGGTGGACAGTAAGTGGGCACTGAAAGGTCCAGCTTCCCTATCCACAGCGGGTCTCTGGGCCCTCTCACCACAGTGGCAGTCAAGGGACCCAGGGTGTCTACTCCAGGTGGCAAGTTAGGAAAACCAGCATTCTCAGGATGAGACCAGGGTCCACACGTTCCTAGATCTTCAGAGTGTGAGCCGATGGCCAGGTAAGCACCCAGTGCCCCCGGGCACACCTGTCCTCACCAGGGCATTCCACAGCAGGAGCAAGAACCAAGCTCATGTTTGACTTCGTCCGTGTCTGCAATGTTTCTTGGTAATTGTTGTTTTTATGGACAAAAAATTTCTCATAGGCACTGAATTAGCAAACTGCATTTAGTGTGATAATGTACCACTGAGTTCACTCACGGTCTTTTGAAGAAAGAGAAAGGTCTAAAAATTTTAAAGGGAACGCTGGTTGAGCTCTCATGTGGGTACAGACCTGGTGCAGAGGGCACCTGAGGGACCTGCACCCCCAGAGTCCTCCACACGTGGCTGTAACTGCCACCTTCGTGAACAGAACCACGGGAACTTGTGCGGCTACGTGGCGAGGCAGCGGTGGCACCCTGACTTCCCAGTGGGCGGGGAAGGAGCCCTGCGATCTCTCAGCTCATCTTGCTGGGAGGGAGGCCAGGTCCCGAGGGGGAAGAGCAGGTCCCACTCACCCCCTCATTCTGCATTCCTCACAGGTGGCCGACCAGCTGCGGCACCAGGCTGCTCCGTGGGCAGGGCCGGGCGAGACACCACCCTTCCTGGAGCAGGTGCAGGGGTGTGGGCAGGGTGCGGTGCACACGCGGAGGGCAGCGGTGGGCAGCCTGTCTGAGGACGAGAAGGTTCCAGAGGGAGGGAGCAGGGGCAGCCCGGGGTGGGTGTCTGGAGCAGATCTTCCGAAAAGGCCACATGGCAGGCCTCCTGAGAGAGCCTGGAAGGAGGTCTTCTAGGTTCAGAGGTTGAATTACAGAGAAGGGAGGCAGAGCAGGGGGCCCTGCAGCTGGTGATGCAGGAGGGCTCAGAGAGCCGGCTGACAGAGCAGAGGTCAGGCCTGCTCCTCCTTTGTGACGCCCCTCGGGACCAGCACTGGTCACCTCTAGGGCGACGCTCACAAGGAACTGACCACCACTGGTCCCTACCTCTTAAAGATCCACCAGCAGCTGGAGAAGGAGCCTCTAGCACAGGAGCCCTTGGGGACAACCACACCCAAACCAGCACCAGCAGAGCCCAGCAGGAACCCAGCGCAGCTTTGCTGAAACACAAGCCAGGAGGGTGCTGAGGCCCGGGCTGAGGACGTCCCAGGAGGGTACTGAGGCCCGGGCTGAGGGTGTCCCTGGGGGGTGCTGAGGCCCGGGCTGAGGGGGTCCCTGGGGGGTGCTGAGGCCCGGGCTGAGGGCGTCCCTGGGGGGTGCTGAGGCCCGGGCTGAGGGTGTCCCTGGGGGGTGCTGAGGCCCGGGCTGAGGGCGTCCCTGGGGGGTGCTGAGGCCTGGGCTGAGGGGGCCCCTGGGGGGTGCTGAGGCCCGGGCTGAGGGCGTCCTTGGGGGGTGCTGAGGCCTGGGCTGAGGCCAGGGGTCCTCAGTGCACCTCAGCCACTGTTCCAGGTGGGGTAGGGCTAAGGCCAGGGGTCCTTAGTGCACCTCAGAAGGGAACATCCATCAAGAGCACAGGCACTCTGGGCTCAAGTCTGCCTGCGCCTTGACACCAGCACCTGCATAAATACAGTGTTGACTTGTAAATGAAGCCCCCTAATGGGAAAGTCACCATCTTAGTTCCAGAGAGGACCAAGGAGGTTCAAAAATTCCTCCACCCACAGGAAGGAGGAGTTAAACACCAGGTTGGTGAAGACGCACATGGCGGTCTCCAGCTCTCCTGGTAAACATCAACTAGAATACATTTGGAAGTAATATTAAGTTTCCTTTGCTGTTCTGTCCTTGGAGACAACCGTCTCCCTCTCGTGGGAGTGTCTTTGATGGAGCCTTACTTTGCTTCCGCTCCTAACACAGTCCTCCAGCTGGCTTTTCATGCATGACTTTGAATTCTCGTTCACTGGGATGTACGAGCGGGGCTCCAGCTCCCCTCTCCACGTGAAGACCTCTCGTCGTGACGGTTTAGAGGTGAGATGCCCCAGAGCTCAGGTGTGAGGCAACACGACCATGTTCGGGGGACGCTTAGATGGTGGGAGACGGGGCCTCCTGAGTGGATTGATCCGCGGGTGCGGATTAACTGGAGGGAAACCGCGCAGGCAGGCAGGGTGTGGCTGGAGGAGGCAGGTCACTGGGGTGTGACTTTGGGGTCTGTATTTTGTCCTGGTGATGGAGCTCTCTCCGCGTCCTGGTGCCACGTCCTGAGCTGCCTTCCACCATCATGTCCTGCCTCAGCCCAGAGACACAGAGCCAGCTGACCGTGGGCTGGACCTCTGAGACCATGAGCCTGAAGAGACTCTTCCTCCTCCGCGTTGTTCTTGTCGGGTGTGTTGCTCCCAGTGAGCGAGGCTGGCTGACACAGGTGTGGTCTGGTCGTGCAGGGTCTTCTCGGGGTCAGGAGGCTCTGCTGCCAGAGAGGGCCTTCGGCTCCTCACGAGCTGTCTCTCCAGCAGACCTGTCCTGCCTGGAGTCCAGGGCGGACGTGCAGAGGTTGGGTAGGATGCCAAGTTCTTGCCCTGCCTGTGGCCACCTGCGGGACGTTGCCAGGTGAGAGTGAAGCGTCTAAGTCCTCGCTGGAGAAGAGTCAAGTGCACACCTGAGCCTGCCCCACGGGACGAGAGAGCCTCCCTCCGCCAGGGTGGGGGCCACGTGGGCCTTGGCATCTCTCTGGTTCTCCGCAGAGTAGCTTGTATCAGAGACCAGCTCCGCGCGGCACCACTTACACCCCCCAGATGATGTGCGGATGCGTCTGAAACACCACAAAGGTAGGCGCCAGCGAGGCTGACCACCCTGGGTCTGTATAGACAAGTGGGTTATATCCAGATGGTTTTCTTGGCAAAATCAAGGAACTCATAAGGCACATGCATTTCTAATCCAAGGGAGCTTAAGACACCCAATTTCTTGGGTTTGAGTACGATATCTAGAAAGGATTTTTCCTTCCGTGTTGCTAGAATCTCATATTCCTACAGTGGGCCTTCTGCAGTGAAGGCTCCCCACTGTGGTCCTGAGGCAGGGTTGCTAGGCAACCAGCTCTGTCCTAGCTCATCTCTGCAGACAGCAGGTCCTCCAGCAGCCTCAGTCCAGGCCTGTGTGGCAGGCAGGTGTCTGGGAGGGAGTTGTGCTCTTAAGGACATTTACCTCCAGGATTTTTAGAAATGCAGTACAAATCAGAACACATACAATAAGCCTCAAGAACCTGGAAGGTATAGAGACAGATTTGTGACGTCCAGGGCTGGACAGGATTAGATGATCAGGATGGAGAAAGAATTAAATACAGACGGGAAGAAAAGGGGCGGCTGCAAGCCAAACCAGCCATTTCAGGTCTGATTTTAAGATGACAGCTTTTGACATATGGTCCTGTGGGAAGGTCTAGGCCAGAGTTTAGGTAGCTTGAAGGCAGAAGAGCAAGATTTAAGAGAACAGAAATATGCTTTTAATTAACGTGATGACTAAAAATACAAAGTGCTTAGCGGGCCTTTTCTTACTCAATTATGAATCTTTACTTAAGCTGTCATGCTTAGCCTTTGTGATTTAATATGATGATTGTGTGCCCTGAATCAAAGTCACACCTGGCACACGGATGCAGAACACCTGTTGGTTAAAGTTCACATTAAGAGAAGCAGGAGCAGCCACCGAGGGCGGGACACACCCCGCCGCGACTTCAGGAGATCCCTCAGTAGAGGGCAGGGGTACCTCCTCCTCCTGCCCTCGAGCCACGCTGGGGACCAGAAAGCACGCTAAGTCCAAAGCACAGGTCGGAGCCGGCTTCTGACTGCAGCAGTGTTGCTGCAAGCAGCGACTCAGGAGCCCTCTTCCCTGTTGTCGGAGTTGAGATTGTTTGCTGTCATGGGTTGAACCGTGCCCCTCCAAAAAGAGATGCTGACGGCCCAACCCGTAGGTCTCAGAATGGGACTTCATGAGAAAATAGGGTCTTTAGAGGAGATCAGATCAAAATGACTGGGGCATTCCTGATCTTATGTGATGAGTATCCTCATAAAGACAGGACACTGGACACAGATGGGTACAGGACAGAGTGGTGAGGGACAGGCCAGGGGGGACGGAGTGAGGCTGCCAGGACTCAGGGAGCACCGGGGCCCACGGGGAGGGGTGCTGGGAGAGAAGGAGCGTCTTCCACCTGAGGCTCCAGGGAGTGGCCCGCGGGCATCCTCCTTTGGGACTGCGAGGCTCAGAACCTGGACAATGAATTTCTAGTCTAAGTGCCCAGTTAAGGTGATTTTTAATGGCAGCCCTAGGAAACTACAGCAGTTGCTCTTCCTATCATAAAATAATGCATCTTCATTATTAAAATAATCATGATTAAAAGCATTAGGAAGAGATAAGAATCTCTAGAAACCAACAAACCTTTAAAAAGCTTGTTTTGGCAAAAAAATTTTAATGACTTTTATCTATTTATGGATATACACAATCATATCAATTATACCAATATATAATTTTAACTTGTATGTTTCAGAATATTAACTATGAAAATGAATTAGAGGTGTGCATATTCCTACATAAAAACCTGCATTCGTGACCTTTCGCGGGTCCCGTGCGGAGCTCTATCTCGAAGCTCGGAGCCTGGTGAGCACTTCCTTCTGAAGCGCCCTCTACGGTAATGAGAGTCCAGAAAACTCAGGAGAGCACTTCCCTCCCTCCCTCACCAGCCAGTTTCCGAAAACACTCTTATGTCAGAAACCCATGCCCTTATTCTAAATTCTTCTCTAGGAGAATGAGGAAGAAGCTGCTTGAAGTAAAAACCTAACGTGTCGAAGCGTGATTCCTGCTGCGCCTGGAGCCCTGCACCTGTGTTAAGCAACGCTTCCCGAGGGAGGAGGGGGCTTGCCCCCTGGAAGCAGCCCGGGGCTGGCCGGGCGCAGCGGGAGGACTGAGTCAGCCTGGGCCCACTGGACCCGTCACACAGGCGGGGGTCCCGCTGGGACACGGGCATGGGTGCCCAGCGCAGGGGCCTTCTGCCACGGGCCGAGCTCGCTGAGGTTCCCGTCTCTCTGCCGTGCTGCAGTTGCTGTCTCTGTGGCGAGACGTCATTCCTTCACCTTGAGGGTTTTCTTTACCCACTACTTGTTTCTAACATTTCCTGCAACATTTTAATGCAAGCAAATTAATAAAGTGATATTTAAAAACATGACAATAAAGTTCCTTCCATGGATGCTTAGAAATTTGGAGATAGGACTGTCTCTTTACCAGACGGTGCTGGGAAACTGGATTGAAGGTCGACCCTCTCACCCTGTACAGAGAGCATCTCCAGTGGACCCAGGACCTTAATGTAAGGCCCGAGACCTTGAAGGGACTAGAAGAGAACAGGGAAATGTGAAGGCGTTGGTGAAGGCCATGGTCATCTGGACAGGACTCCCCACAGGAAACCAAGCAGGCATTGGAAAGGGGGGCTGCAGGAAGCTCAAGGGCTTCTGCACAGCCAAGGAAGCGACCAGCAGAGGGACCAGACCACCCCCAGAGGGGAGAGCACTCTCCAGCTGCACGTCTAAGGGGATCACCACCCAGAGTGCAGGAAGAACTGGAGCGCGGTGACCCCACACCAAGTACCAGCCAAGCCCGGCTCGCTGCGCTACGTCAGGGTGTCTTCCTGCAGAAAGGAGGAGGACGGGAGCAGACTTCTTTAAACATCAGCTGCACGTGCCACTGCGTGTGTGCTGTCCACATGTACGCAAACTCACGGGAATGCATGTGCTGTGGATTTTATGTATAAATATATAACATGCGAAATTATAGACATATATATGAATGTATTAAAATCCACAAATAACACATTAAGAATCATATGCCTGATCTGAATCGTGAATTCACTCAAGCAACCTGAATCTTGCTCATATAGGAGAATCAGGTCTCAGTGTTGTGCCCCAACATGCCAAGGATGATCATAATACACTTGTGTAATTTTTAATTTTCTGGTAATCACACTGAAAAATTTAAGAGGAGCAGATGAACTTAATTTTGAAAATATGTTATATTTTCCCCAGCATGACCAAGAAATGGTTTCAACATGCAATCGATATAAAATCTTGATGCGATTCTTTGTTTTCTTTTATTGCACCCCATTCCTTGGCATCTCATGTGTATTTCACAAGTATAGCTACTCTCATTGATGCTGATTTTTCTCTTAACCAGTCTATCTAATCTAAGTTTCGTAAAATGTACAGTTGAAAATTAAATGAACTTACTCGAGTTGTTCCAAATCTACTTGAAAGTTACAGAACAACAGCATCAGATATTGGTCATTAAATGTGACGTGCAGAGAAAACCCCTCTTGCAGTTCCAGGGTACCGTGGCTACCGGCTGGTCCAGGCAGCTCCACAGCGAGGAGGTTGTAAGAAGCAGCCTTTGATGTCCTGAGGAGTGGGCTTCTTTAGTCACAGTCCCTCTTAGGTAGCAGGCAAGGGATTTTAAGTTCTAAATGAGGATGGGCCCTAACTTATACCGCTTGCCTTCTGCTTGGGCTCTCTGGTGTCCCCCCTCCTTCCTTCTGTGCACAGCAGCCTCCGTCAGACTCGGCCTCAGGCCCAGGAGTGGGGTGGCCTCAGATCTGCAGGGTGCATCCACTAATTCACACATTTTGGTATCCTGTTGAAGCGTGTGGAGTTTCTTCTTTCAGTATTCTTTTTATTCATTTTTGTTTCCTATCACAATTACACAACCATGTGTCAAAGAGAGTTAAAATTTTTTAACCTCCAAAATAATTTCCTGTGAAGAACATCAGTGCACACCTGGAATCCCAGCAAGGCTAAGCTAGGAGATCACAAGTTCAAGGCAGCCTGGGAAACAGTGAGACACTGTCTCGAAATTAAAAAAAAAAAAAAAAATTAAAGAAGGGCTGAGGGTGTAGCTCAGTGGTAAAGGAACTCTGGGTTCATTATCCAATTCCAAAATGCATAGAATAAAATGATTTCCAAATATGTTTAGAACAATGCCAGTTGTTTATATATTTTGGGGTCCAATTTGACAGTTTGAAGCACAATTATCTTGCATAACCCCACAGCCCTGGCTTCCTTCCTTTGTAATGACCATAGCATTCATCCGGTTACTCAATTCACTGATTTAAAATAGCATGAAAATTTAAATAAATTAAAAGCAAACAAGCTTTTGTTGTAAAAAATATTAAATAATGTGGTAAAAAAAAAAGTAAGTCTCTCGGGGAGATAAAGAAATGTGCATCACAGACTGCTTGAAAGATCATCATCAGTCATAATTGGCTGAATCGCGTAGATGAAGAAGCCGAGAAGGAAAGTGAAAAGTTCGTTCAACAGCAAGGACGGGAACGATCTGGACTTTGTCCCCAACAGAGTCCAGCACGAGGAGACAGCCCTGCTTGCCTGGGCCTGAGGCCAGTGAGCTGAGCTGCGGGGGTCCGCCCGCTGCCCGGGCTGAGGCGAGGTGCTCTGCGCATGCTCCTGCCAGAGTCCCGGATGCAGGTCGTGGCAAACACTGGCATCCACGGAGCAGAGGCGTGGGGCTCCTGCCCGCGGAAGGGGCTCCCTGAGCACGGAGCTTCCCTGGCTCCTGCGGGCTCCCCGACACCTCCAGCCACCCTGCTCGGCTCCCCAGCAGCCCAGGAGGAGCCCTGTGCAGTGACCAGCAGAGGCTGGGCACAGGGCTCCCGGTGGGCCTCCAGGAACTGCCCAGTGAGGCCCTCTGAGTTCTGCAGCTGCTGTTCCCAGAGCGCGGCCTTCCCCTTCCCAGAGCTGGTGAAGCGGGTTGTGGAGACCCAGAGGCCCACAGAGGACCAGGATGTCCCAGCAAAGCTGGGCCAGCAGAGGCGATCCCCAGACCCCGAAAGGTGCCCCCTGAGACAAAGGGGCCACCCAAGAAAGAGAGGGACGTTTTGTGCAGGGTGTGGTTCCCCGTGGGGGAGCTGGCTGGGCAGAGGCCTGGGGAGTGAGTGGCCACTGGCAGCGGAGAGGGGAAATGGGGGGTTCTGTAGAGGGGCTGAGGTGGAGAATCCAGTGCGACAGCACAGACGCCTGGTGCAGTGGCGGGCACCAGCGCAGCTCCAAAGCAGAGAAGCCAGCCCTGGAGCCTAGGGCCAGGGAGCAGCCTCAGCACCCGAGAGACGGAGCCCAGCCCACGCCCAGGCAGGGAGGTCAGGGAGGTGGCCCATGTCTAGCCTCAGGGGAGGTAGACCCACGCTCAGGCATGGGAGGCCTTGAGGAGGCCAGGGCTGGGGAAGGACTGGCACACTGTTCTTAAGAAGAGAAAAGGCAGGCCCCAGCATCTTGGGATCTCTGAGGGACGGTGGGAGGGTCTCGCTGGCTCTGGTGAGCTGCATCCCTAGGAGCAGCAGGAAAGTAAGGCTGATCTGTGAATGCAGGCCACGCTCATGGACAGCTTAGTCTTAGTGACAGACCCGCACTAACCTGAGACAAAGAAAAACAAAAATTCATTTTATGTACATAAATCAGCTCGTCCAGATTCATATTAAAATGTGTGGATGTTCAGAAGTGAACGCTATGTTCTTGATGCCAATATGTGAGTGATCAGTTAAATGCATATTCCTGATGAGGCCCTCTGATCCAGCCACCACGCCCAGCTCAGAGGTGTGGCGCTGGGAATGTCATCGGGCAGCATCTCCCAGGGAAGTGCATGCTGATGACTGCCCCCTGGGCAGCACAGGGCACTGGAGGTGCTGCCCTGTGGGGAAGCTGGGCAAGAAGTTGACATCAAAGGAGGCTGTGGCTTCAGGGTGGGGACACTGGGCTGGGAGCTGGGGAGAGCCCTTCAGTTCTGCAGGATGAAGGATGCGAGGCACTGGGCGGCAGTGGATCAAAGGAACAGAGGGAGGTCAGAGGCTTGGAAAGCACCTGGCCTTTCCCACCAGCAGGACTTCAAGCTGTGGGACAGGCCACGCCCACCAGAACCGCTGCCCTTGCACATGGTGCCACTTGCCCCCCTTGGCCACAGGAACCTCCCAGCCACAGGGACCCCAGTGAGTTCCGTTCCTCAGGATGAACCCTCCAGGCAGAACGGGGTCTCAGCTCCCGCAGGGAGGCAGCCTGTGGGCTCCGGACCCCGGGGTGATACTGCGCTGTCAGCCGTGGGGGGTCCATGATCTTATCTGTCCAGAGAACTGCTAACTTGATTGATTTGTGTTGGGATGTGGCTTATTGAGATAACAGATCAGAAGTGGTCAGGAGCAGTCTGCCAAGTAGAACCCAGTGGATTCGTCCTTGTCCTTCTCAGTGAATTGATTTGCCCCTTTCCTTCCTGTAGCTTTCTCTGGCTAACCAGAACAGAGAAGTATACAGGCTCATTTTTAACAGACAGGTCCAGGTTTTAAAAATATAACATAAATCCTTTCTTTTTCATATTCTTTTGCAATGGTAATGCCATAAAACCTCAATGCAACATGCAGAAGTCATGAGAATGATATGCTAAGTTATTCTTGGCTTTATCTAATATGCAAAACCCCCATCACCCAAAATGTGCAATGTATGGCAAGGCTGAGGAACTATTTTTGCTAGATAAATTTTGTTTCTCAGTTATTATTTCAAAAATACTATTTTGAGCAGGTAAAAAGAGTCTGACAAATACTTTTATAATATATATTCTTAAATGTCATTACTCACAAATGCACAAATACATTGTATCATCCTTTAAAAAAAACTGTATTTTCTCCTTTGGGTAATATCTGTGATCATCAAGTCTTGGGGGTTTCGTTAGTGAGCACTGCAGACATAATGAGAATGAGGTGCAGCTGGTGCCCCAGTCCCTCTGGTGTGACTTTCTTTGGACACACTGATGTCACAGCACATCACGGAGGACGTGAGCGCTGAGCCCCACAGGCAGGCTGCTCCGGTCCTCAGCAGCGACCACACCTCTTCAGAGAGCTCGCGGCTGCAGATGCTGGGGGGGGGGTCCACAAGCCAACCCTAGAGCCAGGGACAAAGGCGGGACTTGCTGATGTTGGGGTCTTCTCAGCAGTCCTCATTTTGGGTATAACACAATGCTGGAAATGACATCCAAAAGGACCATGCCCAGCCCTGGGGCACCAGGTCGGGTGCAGAGTGGGAGGCTCGCACTCCTGGTGTCACGGGGCTAGCTGCTGCACAGGCGGCGCACCTGGACGAGGGAGTCCTCTACCTCACACTCTGCCCAGCCCAGGTTTTGCGTTGGGAGAAAGCCGGGCTATCCACCCGGCCTCCTGAGGACACACCTTTGAGCTCCGCGGACTGCACCCGGCTCAGGCGCGCACCACAGGCTGCCCCGTCCACCTGCACACACACAGAGCCAGGGAACAGGCGCGTCTTTCTGGTTGAACCCTCCCTTCTCAGTTCAATAGGACTGATTTTTAAAAAAAATCGTGAGTCCTTACCAATGACTGAATTGGTCAGTAAGTCTCCTTGGCCCTTGAAGAAGCTGAAGTCCAGCGAGGAGAGAGGAGCACGGGTCATCTGGGGGACCTGCGTGTGAAATGCTATGAGGGGTTGCACAAGGTGACAGGAAGCTGGGCCTTGGTTGGGGCAGCTTGCGGCACGAGAGGCCAGTGAGGCTGAGCCTTCCTGAGGGACAGCCTGGCAGAGCAGGCACTGTGAGCCACTGCGGGCACCCAAGGGTGAAGTGGGGGCTGGCCCGGTGCAGGGACCTGAAGGACACTTCCTTCCACACGCCCTCCCTCCCTCTCCCTCCCTCCCCCTCCCTCCCTCTCTCTCTCCCTCTCTCTCACTCTCCCCTCTCCCTCTCTCCCTCCCTCCCTCTATCCTTTCCTCCCTCCCTCCCTCTTTCCCTCTCCCCTTCTCTCTCTCCCTCCCTCCCCCCTCTCCCTCCTTCCCCCTCCCCTCCTTCCCTCTCTTCCTCCCTCCCTCCCCCTCCCTCCCTCTCTTTCTCCCCTCCTTCCTCCTCCTCCTTCCCTCCCTCCCCTCCCTCTTCCCTCCCTCCCTCCCTCCCTCTTTCCCCTCCCCTCCCTCCCCCCCCCCCCGACTTCCCATGGTTGGAGGGTGCAGCTTGGCTGGAGACCTTGGGTTCTCCTGGGCATCAGGGTGGTCCTGTCCAATACCTGCCTGGGCTCTCCCCCACCGTGGCCCCCTCTGCCTGGTCCTCTGCTTCTTTGCTCTGAAGGGTGAATTGCCAGCGCAGCCCGAGGGTCCCGTGTGTTTCTGGGGATTCTGAGGCCTGCATGTGGTGCTCCGCTGGCCAGCCCAGCTTCCCAGCCTCTCCGTGGGCGTCTGCCTCCTTCCTGCCTGCTGGGCACCACCTTGCCCTGTCCTTGCCACCGCTGCTCAACAGCTGAGGAGAAAGCCAGGCGTGGCCTTGCTCCGCACTGACCCGGCACGGACACGTGGAAGGGGACGGACGTGTGTGCCAACCCTCTGCCCACTGGGCGGCTGCCGTCCCAGTCCTGGCCGGCAGGCAGAGGCTCCACCCGTGGCCAGACCCAGGCATTCCCTGGCTGCGGGCCAGGCTTGTTGCAGTGACTAGACCGTCTGCGGCCACCCATGAGTCGTTTAGTAGATACTTTCTTTCATGAAATGCATTCAGACGCTTTTGTAAAACATGTTGATTTTTCTGGTGAATTCTGAGTAGCGTACAGAATGTGGATGAATAAGAAATCTTCCTTTGGAAAGCATTTCAGATTAACAAGTACCGTTTTCTAAAACAAGAGTTTTAATATTTTGAACACTATACACTGTTCTTTTAAAATGAATTATGTGTAATAGGAAATTAATACCTTTATAAAATAAATCGTGTTTTGTGTGTTTTAAGGACCCTGCTAATTGATCAAAGATGACACACCCCTCTCGTGCAGGGACCCACTGAGCTGTGAGGTCTGGTGCCTGCTGCAGGGCTGTGGCCACCCCTCAAACCACAGCGCCACGCCCCTGCTTTACCAGGAGCAGTTAAAATAAGAGCAGGAATTCTGTGACCGGTGGGTATTTGACAGCCCTCCCCAGGCGAAGAAGCCAAGCAACAGAAGCGTGCAGCTTTAAAGGGGGAGGACTGTGGCCACCTGGTGTCCTGCTGGTGGGGACTCCAGCTGGCAGGACACTGGCCCTCTGCACAGCTCACTGAGGAGCCACCTCCCCAGCCTGCTGCGCAGCCGGGAGCAGATGCCACCGACCCGGCTGGCTCTGACGTCTGGCAGCCTGCCTGTCCTTCCAGGTTTTCGAGAAGGAGATTTAAAGGAAGGAAACATAATGGAGACGCTGGTGCCCGGGGCCTGTGTGCGTCCCACTCCACTGACTTCCTCACTGTTAAGCATCTCCGTGATCGCCTATGCTCATGACTACGCATTTATAGAATCTTGCTATTCCTTCTTAGCAATATGTGATAATACCAACTAAAAATGCCTTTTATTTGAACAGAAATTCCAAAAAATGAGGAAAGAAAATATCGTCTTACTAGTTGTCCATATTTCTTATAACTGGTTAATTTCCTATATTCTCTCACTATAATAATGTTGTCATGATACTATTCTTATTATTTTATGTCATTTTTACACTTCACAATAAAATTTATCTCCTCTCTCCTTTTTAGTTTAAAAAATATTTTTTAAAAAATTTGTTCTAATTAGTCATACATGACAGTAACTGCACTTTGATACATCATATGTAAGGGAGTAGGAGCCCCCCCCGCCCCGTCCTATGGCTAAAGGTGTGCATAGGGTAACAATGTCCGATTCATTCTCCTATCCTTCCCCCCACACCCCTTCCCCTCCCTTTACTCCCCTCTACCTAAAGTACCTCTGTTCTTCCCTAACCTCCCCCATTGTGAATTAGCATCCGCATATCAGAGAAAACATTCAGCTTTTGGTCTGAGGGGTTTTTTTGTATGCTAATTTTCCAAAATATTCACCTTTAAGCCTTCAGAGTGTTTCTCTGATAGGCAAACCAGTGATCTATTGCTACACGAGTATCAATCGTGCTATTTCCCGAGAAAGCCTTGGTAATAGTGGCAACTTTGTCACTAACATCCCTGTGAGAACAAAGGAAACATGATAACTCAGACAGGCCACCTGTGGCTTCTCTAAAGCTGCTTGGTTGGAACCAGCATTTCACGAAAGTTTCAAAATTGTGTGTGTGTGTGAGAGAGGGTGTGTGCGTGTGTGTGTATGTGTGTGTGTGAGAGAGTATGTGTGTGTGACTGTGTGTGTGTATGCATGAGTGTATATGAGTATGTGTGAGTGTATGTGTGTGACTGTGTGGCTGTGTGAGTAGTGTGTGACTGTGAGTGTGAGTCTGAGTGTGTGGGTATGTGTGTGTATGGTGTGTATGAATGTGTGTGACTGTGTGTGTGTATGTGAGAGTGTGTGGTATGTGTGAGTGTGGTGTGTATGAATTGTGTGTGTGAGTGTGTGTGTGACTGTGTGAGAGTGTGTGTATGTGTGTGAGTGTGGGACTGTATTGAGTGTGTGAGTGTGTGTGTGTGAGTGCATGTGTGTGTGTGTGTGTGAGAGAAAGAGTATGTGTGAGTATGGTGTGTGAGAGTGTGTGTGAATTTGTGTGAGTGTTTGGATGTGAGTGAGTGTGTGCATGTGAGTGTGTGTGTGAGTGTGTGCGTGTGTGAATGTGTGTGTGAGTGCGTGTGAGTGTGTGTGCTGCACAATGGGAGGGCCGGGCCGTGTGGTGCTGGAGCCTGAACCCAGTGGAGACTGGTGAGCCCTGACACAGAAACACAAAGCGGGGACAAGGGGATGGCCAGGCTGTGCAGGAGGCTCACAGAGTCCCCACGTGGACGCAGGCGTGCGAGGAGGGCCATGAAACCCTGCCACACTGATGAGGGAGGTGGGGAAGGGGAGGGAGCAGCAGGGGGCGCGGACAGGGGCACCCATGTCCCCTCCCTACCCCTTCACACAGCAGGGCAGCACCTCCCGTGGTGCAGGAGGAGGCCGGGGTTGCTCCCTGATGAGACATCGCTCACCATCATGATGAAAACGTGAACCCCTGAGCATCCAAACACGTGCTGCGAGGCGCCATGACCTGTGTTTGCACGTGTGGCATTGACCTGCATGTGGCGCACGGTTGCTCTTAAGGGCTGTGCCTGGTCGTCCAGGTCTGTTTACTAAAATACTTACAATTTTTGTGGGGAGAAAGCCATTGTCTTTAATTTGTGTCCATTACTAATAGTGGACACCCATGGACTGACCTGTACCTCTGTCCTCGCCCTCTGCTGGAATTACCTGATCACAGCAGAAGTCCTGAGCTAGGAGCCAAGTCCACACCAGCCAGGCTGTCCTCACTGCAGGAAGCACCACCTTCAACCAGTCAGTGAATGAATTAGACAGTGGCCACCTTCGGGAGACGCATGCCCTGTGCTGCCTCTGATGAGCTTTGTCGAGGCTGGTGGACCTCCGTCTTGCCATCACAGTTCACAGTCCAAATGAAGAGCGAGAGGGACTACAGCAAGCTGCAAGGAGATGTGCTCCAGTGTCCTGGCACAACGGGGAAGAAGGGGACCGAGGAGGCCACGTGGGTGGGTTGTGGTCCCGGTGGGAAGACGCATCAGGAGCGAGGGAGAGCACGGGAGCAGGGCCCCGGAGTGCGGGAGGTGATGAGGTGGCACGCTCACAGAGGTCGGGGTGATGTTTTAAATTCTCCAAGTTGACGTTTCAGAAAAACAGAGCCATTGTGTTTGAGATTGAACTTGGGAGCAGCATCCACCTCTGGCCTGCCGTTCTGAAGTTAGGTTCTGCAGAACAAGGGTTAGTTCCCTAGGCTCATCTAGTTTTTTTTTTTTTTTTTTTTTTTTTTTTTTTTTTTTTTTTGCATTCCTTTTATTTCATTTTTTTTTCTGCATAGATAAACTATTTAGTTCAGAAAGCAGCGGAACTAATTTTGATTGACCTCAGTGCTTTGGGGCTTGCTGTTGTTTTTAAACATAGGATCTGAAAATTACATTTATCAGAACAGAAAATCACTCCAAATCTTATAATTACTTAACTCAGAAGTGGAAAATTGCATTATTTTCAGGTGTTCTTAAAATTGCAAATTAGTCCTGCTTTAGCCCAGATTTAAATGGCATGCCCACGTCCTTCCTGATAACAGCCCCTCCTACGGACAGGAGGAGAGTGGTCATCGCACTGATTCCTTTGTGCACTGCTTATGCACCCATCAGGTCTCTCCACAATAGCATCACGGTGCGGGTGGGGTCAAACAGCTCAGAGCCCTGACGCAGAGCCTGAGCTTGCCTTGGGCACCAGGTACCCAGGTACCTACGTAAACGTGCCTTTCCTGCATGGAGCCCAGGGCCCCCAGAAAGGCGTGCATGGGGCCGTGGCGTGTGACTTTCTAGATCACACACATGGAGTGACTAATTTTTTTTGCTGTTATTAGATAGCAAGGGAAAGACCTGACCTGTTCAGTGAGTTTCAAGATTCACACGAGTGCTGGGCACCTGTGGCAAGAGGGACCCTGTTTCCAGTGCTGGCTGCAGGTTGCTGCTGGCACTCTGCCCAGGGCTCTCTTTGGGCTCCCCCCTGGCGGAGTCCAGGCGTGGAGATCACATCTCACTGAATCTGGATAAAGGGCACAGCCTCCTTTTCCACGCGAGACAGGCTCCCGAAAGACGAGGACTTTGGAACAGAGCAAGAAAGCCAGGCTCCAGGTGCACTGTGTGTGCCAGCCAAGGCACCCAGAATGGAAAATAACTAAAGAAACCAGGAAAAGGTCGATCAATGCTTAGAGACTGTTGAAATTGGGAAAGACTCTTCCAAATATTCTTGGACCAAAGATAAAAATATCGAGCAGAAGTCTTAAATGGCACAAAGTCTGAAGGAGCCCCAATTAGGGAGATGGCTATTGCGGTCAGCTGGAAGCCATAAGTTCCACCTGATAATAAGTATGTATGTGACGCACCTGTAAATGCACGTGAGGCACCCGCAAAGCTAAAGGTATATAACTGGGTGAAAGCGGTCGGAGTCAGGAGAAGAATGAATTCATTCAGTCAGTCGTGCAGTCGCTCGGTCGGTCAGAAGAAGAGTTCGGGTCGGAGAAGAAGAAAAAAATCAGAGCGGCCAGAACGTAGGCAGAGCGGTTACAGAAGAGAAACCAGATAGAAGAAGTAATTGCTGGTCAGAATCAGGCCGAGGCTCCGGAGGAAGAAAGAAGAAAGAAGAAAGAAGCTCTAAAAGCTAAGCTCTATCTCTAAAGAAGAAATCTCTCTCTTTCTAGCTCTCTCTCTTTCTCTCTAAGCTCTACGAAGATGAAGAAGAAAAAGCTCTATCTTTCTCTCTAAGCTCTAAGAAGAAGAAGAAAAAGCTATCTCTAATCTTTCTCTCTAAGCTCTTTCTAAGAAGAAGAAAAATTTTTCTTTCTCTCTCTAAGCTCTCTCTAAGAAAGTAGAAGTAAAAGTAGTAGTATCTTTACTCTGCCTCCGAGAGTTTTCCTCCTGCGGTGTTGTGGCTGGCCACGACAGGCAGCTTACAAAAGTCCAATGAGAGGAGCAAGCCACTGGCTGGACAGGGCTCCAGCCTCGATGTTGTGCTGTGAAAAACCACTGGCCTTCCCAGCCCTCACAGGAGTGCACCAGAGCAGCACCGGCCAGCACCGGCCAGCACCGGCCAGCCGCAGCACATGGCAGCAAGCAACAGGAAGCCTCCACTGGTGCGGTATTTCTCATCCGGGGATTTGAGCTTGACCTCCAACCCGTTAATTCAGGGCTATATGGGTCTAAGGTCTTCCAAACCAGGAATCGAGCCAGGTCTCCGCCTGCTAATCCAGGACTGTGAATCTAGGTCTTCCTTGGTTATGCAAATGAGTTCGAGCCCAAGCTCCTTCCAACTTCCTGGAAGTCTGAGCTTGGCTCCTCTTTGCTGATGAGATGCCACTTTTATGCGACTATATAGGAATTAACTTTGTCTGTATATGCTCTTGATGTATTTCTGCTGCTCTTGATGTATTTCTGCTGTATGACCACCAGGTTCTAATACATTTAATTATCAAAATTAAAACCAGTTCTATGGCCCTGTGGAATCTAGCCAGAAACTGGCTAAACCGGCAAGATAGGCCCAGTTGAAGTTTAAAGAAGATACTAGGGCAATATAACTTTATGAGCAGGCATACCTAGAGTTGAGGAATTTTTAACATTAGCTTTAAGATTTTTAGAATACTTTCCTCTGCCTATAGATAAGATTAATCAGTAGTATGTACTTAGGATAATATTTGATTTTCCCTTGGAAATTCCTGAAATTCCTTATTGTAACCTTTTATAGTTAATTACTGGAAGTTCTTTATTGTAACCTTTTATAGTTAATTACTGGAAATTCTTTATCGTAAACCCCTATAGTTAATTACTGGAAACCTTTATTGTATAGTTAATTCTTGGAATCCTTTATTATAATCCTTTATTGTAATCTTCTTTACTGGAATTCTTTTATGTAACCTCCTATAGAAAAAATGTGAATTACTGTGCTTGTTGGGATGTATAAAAAGCCATGCTTAGAAAAGTAAAATCAGAAGAGTAGAAGGATTTCTACAACCTGTCTCGTGAGTGGGTCATTTTCATTTCGTTGACGTTCCCCTCCAGCACCGGTGGGGCTGACCTGGACTTCTTTGCTGAAGCTGGCCTTCGGCACACTGGTAGCGTAGAAGCAAGCGTGTGCGCAGTAAGCACTGTGAACACCGTGCTTAGGAAGAAGAATGTTAAGCACTCACAGGTAGCGCAAAGCCACAGAGAGTGACAATACCAGTGCAGTGTAGCGCAACCACAGGCAGACGCAGAGGAGTGACAGGTGATCACTGCACGCACTGCACGACGTCATTGGGTTCAGGAACTGGGCACTTTGGTTAATTCTCTACACAGAGTACAGATTACAGATCGGAGTCAAGTTTAACAGAAATGTTGGATAAATCACCGTGAGTGAGTACTACTGGAAAGTTTGGAAACATGATTAAAGATGTATTGTTAAAAGAAAGACTGGCTCTGTCGTAAGATCGTAATTCACAAGCGCTTTATGAATGTGCGACCCCGGATACCAGGGCAGTTGGTCAGCTCCTAGGTCCGTTTCACCCCAAAGCCCTCCTGTGGACATGGAAGAAAACAGGAGAAGACCAAACAGACTCAAGAAGAAGGCCAGCGCCTGGGAGCCAGGGCCTCGCCTCTGGACGCCCGAGCCCCTCTGCGCGAGCACTTTGCTGAGCCCCACAGGAGAGCAGACGCCGTTCCCCGTCTGTCCTTCCCACAGGACGGATTTGTGGGCGAGCCTCAGATGCTGTTCCTTCCTTTCCCTGAGCATCCACCCGACTCCGTGCGTCCCCACAGCCCACAGCGAGGCGGGCTGACCCGAGAAGAGGGCCTTGCTGCAGAGGAGGGACACAAGCTCACACCTCCCAAGCCTGGTCCACAACTTCTCCAGCACGGTCTTGGTCTCTATACGACACACTCGAGGTGCTGCAAGCTCAGTCCCACTGCCCTTTTAAACACTCACACAGGTTTCCATCTGCTTCATTCATACCTGCCTGAGGGTTGGAGGAATAGAAACTTTTTTTTTTCCTTTGGTACTGGGGATTGAACTCAACCACTGGGCCACACCACTGCAGGAGCCCTGTTTGGGGATTGACTTTAATTGCAGTTGACTATGAGCCGTGGAGATTTGGCCATTGTCGCCACCCGTAGTCTCACGGGATTTGTTGCGGGATCTCGAGTGACTTGGCCGAGATTGCTGATCGGGTCAGCGCCATTTTAGGGTGTGTTTTTGGCGTGTGTTAGTCGTTATTAGAACCAGAGAGAAAAGTTATCAGAATAAAAAGCTGTTTGTCTCCAGTTTGCTTCTGAAGTTTTTCCCGCGGCTCCGTTGCTCCAAGCGCTTTAGGCAGCAACAGGTGGCGGCCCGTACGGGGAACTTCGGAGCGGACAGGTAAGAACTGAAAGGTCTCTAAAGATGGGTTCGAATATAACTGAATCCCAAGTGATAGAGGCTATGCAAAGACTCCTTGATATACCTGACTCTGTTCTCAGTGAGGAGTATATAGACAAAAGTGAAAGTGATCAAAAAAGTGTAGATTCCACTGGGCCAACTGAGACCAGTAAAGAGAGTATTAGAAGAGACCCAAAAATGACAAAAATCCAAGCTATTAAAGCTATTCGGGAGTTATTGGCGAAAGCTGAAGGATACTTGCTCTCACTGGAACCTGGGCCTCAGGATATTGCTGTCAGTGAAATTAGCAGTGGTGAGGAATCTAGTAAAAGTGATCCTGAGAAAATGAGGAAAAAGAAATTTAAAAAGACCGAGAAAAAGGTCCGTCAGGCAGAGGAGTCACTTGTGGAAGTGACTACTCCCCCATGGGTGGAATCCATTACAGAAAATATGAAGGGTATTACTAGGCATTTGCATACCCTAGAAACAGAAATAAAAAGTCTTTCTGATCGCTTATGCGCTCTCGAGGACAACTCACAGATACATTGGGAACCGCCAGCATTTGAAAAGAAAAATGGACAGAGTGTCCATCAGTCAGTAGATTTCAAAACAATAAAAAATCTCAAAGAGGCAGTAATGACTTATGGGCCCCAAGCTCCTTTCACGTTGAGTATGCTGGAGTCCCTTAACACCTTTAGCTTAACCCCCTCAGACTGGAAAAGTCTATGTAAAGCAACATTAAGCGGGGGGCAATTCTTGGTTTGGCGATCGCAATTCCAAGAACTTTGTATAGAAATGGCTAAAAGAAAGGCGGCTGCAGGGTTTGAAAACTATAATATAGACATGCTCACAGGAGAAGGGCAATTCGCAGACTTACAGGCTCAAACAGATTATGACCCAGATGTATATGCTCAGATAAATGCAGCTGCCTTAGAGGCATGGAAAACTGTACAAGGACCTGGGGATCTACAAGGTAGCTTGTCAAAAGTGATTCAAGGACCTAATGAGCCGTATGCCGACTTTGCTGATCGACTTTTGAGAACTGCAGGTAGTGTGTTTGCAGATGTTGACCAAGCTATGCCATTAGTTGTTCAATTAGCTTATGAAAATGCAAATAAATGGTGACAAGCAGCCATCAGGCCATGGAGAACTAAAAAGGATCTTTCCGTATATATACAACTATGTAAAGATATAAATGACGCCTTTGTCACAGGAAATGTGATTGCAGCCTCAATGAGAGGTGCTTCCTCTCGAAATTTCACAAAGGCTAAACGTAGACATTATAATCAATCAGGATATTCCAGGCAAAATTATCATAATCAATCAGGCAATTCTAGGCAAATTCCCAAAAGAGAAATAAGACCAAGCTCATACCGTGCCCCAGGCTGCTGCCCCAGGTGTAAAAAGGGAAATCATTGGGCCAATAAATGCCATTCAAAATTTGACATCCATGGAAATCCTTTGTTCAGGAATTCAAAAAACGGGGCACGGGGCCCAATACCCCGGGGCCCACAAATGTACGGGGCATTGCAGAAGGAGTATCCTCAAGCATCCACTCAGATGCTTCCCCGACACAATCCCTACTACCCATCCACTCCCTCGCCAGAGGAACAAGAGGAAATGCAGGATTAGACCTCTGTTCCACCGCCTGAATAGTGTTAACACCTGAAATGGGGGTTCAACTGATTCCCACAGGAGTCAGGGGACCTCTTCCCTCAGGGACTGTAGGACCTATTATCGGGCGTAGTCCTAAAAGCTTATTAGGTTTGCAAGTGACCCCAGGTGTAATAAACTCAGACTACAAAGGGGAAATAAAAATAATGCTTAGCTCACCCCAAAGTATAAGTTCTGTTAATCAAGGAGATAGAATTGCTCAGTTGCTTCTCCTTCCCAATTTACATAATTCATTTAAAATGGGTATGCCTCAAGAAGGGAACAATAGAGGATTTTGTTCCACTGACTCAAGTCCCATGGCTTGCTGGGTTCGAGACTGTTCAAGGAGGCCTATGTGTAAAATAAAAATCCAAGGAATAGAAATGGAGGGATTAATAGACACTGGAGCTGACTCTTCCATTATTAATTTACGCCAATGGCCCAAGCACTGGCCTCTGCAAAAAGCTTCAACCAGTTTAAGAGGCTTGGGATATAATAACCTCCCAGATAAAAGTGCGGTAATTTTAAAATGGGAGGATGATGAAGGCCATAAAGGACATTTCAGCCTTATGTTTTACCTAATCTACTGGTTACTTTATGGGGAAGAGATAATTTGCAACAAATGGGAGTACACCTTGCAACCAAGCCTGCAGATGTTAAATGTGAAAACCTACAGGGTAATCTTAACCCTAAAAGAACTCATTATCAAAAAGTACAGAGTAATCTTAACCCTAAAAGTAATCATTATCATAAAGGAAAAAGATATTTTTTTTCGGGGCCACTGAGAAAATAATTTTGAAAATACCATGGCTTTCTGATAAGAGTGTGGGTCCCTCAGTGGCCCCTATCTAAAGAGAAATTACAAGCGGCCCACCTACTAGTTCAGGAACAATTAGAAGCAGGTCATATAGAACCTTCCACCTCTCCCTGGAATTCCCCCATATTTGTGATCAAGAAAAAGTCAGGAAAATGGCGATTGTTACATGATCTTAGACAAATCAATAAAACCATGCAAGTTATGGGGCCTACTCAACCTGGACTTCCTAGTCCCGTAGCTATTCCAAAAAATTTCCATCTTATTACTCTTGATATAAAGGATTGCTTCTTTTCTATTCCCCTACATCCTCTGGATGCCCCCAGGTTTGCTTTTTCCATTCCTTCTATGAACAATAATGGCCCTGATCAGAGATATCAATGGAAGGTTTTTACCACAGGGAATGGCTAATAGCCCCACCATATGCCAAATATATGTGGACAAGGCTATCCAACCCATTAAAAATAAATATCCAAACCTCATGTGTCTACATTACATGGATGATATTTTATTGGCCCACCCTAATCAAAAAAATCTTATTTAATATATTCAGAGATGTGGTAGAAAATTTAAAAAATATGGATTATATATAGCAGAAGAAAAAGTTCAAACCAGATCTCCCATATTATATTTAGGATTTAAAATCATGGATACTTTTGTTAGACCCCCAAAAAATTTTAATAAATAAAGAACATTTGACCACCCTCAATGATTTCCAAAAAAAAAACTACTGGGAGACATTAATTGGCTTCGCCCTACACTAAATCTCACTACTGGCCAACTAAAACCTTTATTTGACATCCTTCGTGGAGATCCTGATCCATCTTCACCACGAACATTGACTCCTGATGCTAGGAAAGCTTTAAAGTTAGTAGAAAAAGCCATCGAAGGAGCTCATTGTGATAGATTTGATTTAACTCAACCGCTGATGTTGATTATTATTTCTTCACAATATACACCCACAGGAGTATTTTGGCAACAAGGGCCTTTATTATGGATACATTTGCCCGTCTCTCCTAAAAGTATAATTGAATCTTATACCTCCATGGTGGCTAAACTTATTCTTCAAGGACTTAAGACTTCTACTAAAATATTTGGCATTCACCCTGCTACTATTATTACTCCCTATTCATCATCACAGATTGAATACTTATGCTTCAATGATAATGATTGGGCTATAGCTAAATGCTCTACTTCTGCAAATTTTGATAATCATCTTCCTCAGTCCCCTATATTATCTTTTTGTATTAATCATCCTATTATATTTCCACAGGTAATAAAAAATCAACCTATTCCTAGGGCATTTCATGTATTTACAGATGGGTCCTCAAATGGTACTGTCCTCAAATGGTCACTACAAAAGAAAATATGACTTACATAACTGCACACAAATCAGCTCAACTAGTGGAACTGGAAGCTGTGGTAAGAGCTCTGGAAAATTTTAGGGACCAGCCCATAAACATTTTTTCAGATAGCCACTATATTGTACAAGCCGTCCCAAAATTAGAGTTAGCAGGACCAATAGCACCTCATACTCCAGCCTTTAAATTGTGTTTTATCAAATACAAAAACTTTTGTGGGCAAGAAAAGAACCTCTATTCGTAGGCCATATTAGAGCACATACTAATTTGCCTGGTCCCCTCCATGAAGGTAATCAAAAGGCTGATGAACTTACAAAAACAATATTTATACTTTCAGTGCTACAACAAGCTACTTTATTCCACTCCCAGTTTCATGTCAACAGCACCACCTTGCAACGTAGGTTTAAAATCACAAAGGAGCAAGCCAGAACAATTGTAAAAGATTATAAATCTTGTATGACACATTTGCCCAATCCTCATTTCGGAGTTAACCCTAGAGGATTAATGCCCAATCATTTGTGGCAGATGGATGTTACTCATGAGCCAAGTTTTGGAAAATTGCGATTTATTCATGTGACCATAGATACATGCTCAGGCATGATTTTTGCTTCCTTACATTCTGGAGAAAAAGTTAAAGATGTTACATCTCATTGTTTGCAAGCTTTTGCTGCATTGGGCATCCCCAAAATGCTTAAAACAGATAATGGCCCCGCATATACGTCCTCATCTTTCAAACAGTTTTGCGCAAAATTCAATATATCCCATAAAACAGGCATCCCATACAATCCTCAGGGTCAGGGCATTATTGAAAGAGCAAACCGAACACTGAAAATTATGTTATTAAAACAAAAAGAAGGAAATTGGAAAAGTCCTAAGGACAGATTGGCAGTTGCCCTGTTTACCTTAAATTTTTTAACTTTAGACTCTAATGGTTATTCTGCTGGAGACAGACATTGGAATCCACACCAACAACATAAACCTTTGGTTTACTGGAAGGATGTTCTTTCAGGTACATGGAAGGGTCCAGATCCAGTATTAATTTGGGGAAGAGGATCTGTTTGTGTTTTTCCAAAAGACGAATCCTCTCCAATATGGATACCATCAGATTAATAAAACAGGTACCACATCAAAATGATCAAGATGAAGTTATTGAAGTATCAAGATTAATAAAAAAGGTACAAAATCAAGAGGACCAAGATCAAGGTACAGAATGATTCCCTCAAAAGAGTCCTTCAAAATATTTCACAACTTAAGTGTCATTCCTCCCGGCCAGGACAAGGAGATCTCTCTTTAGTGTGCACACAATTGTATCTTTTTTTTCCTTTTTTTATACATGTCTTTATGTCTGTACATTTGTCTACATTTCATGTTAATGTGACGTCACAAATATATGTTTGTATGTTTGTTCGTCTGTCCAGTGTGACGTCACAAAGAACAAAGCGCTTATGAAAAAGAAAATATATATATATATGGATCCAAATAACTTTAATTCATTTTAGGTTAAGAGTATTCAATTTAGGTAAATAATTTTATAAATGAAGGTACTTTCAATTTTGATTTATAGGTGTCCCTCGGACTTCTCTTTAGCAAACAATATGACTAGTGCTATATAACCTGATATTTTGGTGTTTTGACTTAAGATTGTTTATTTGTTATTAACTTCATTTGTTTAATAGCTCATTAATTTCAATTATCTCAACAGGTAAAAGATTGCTCTGTATACAGAGACTCAAGGGTTCCAGTTAACAAATTATTTCTCTAAAGTGCCTTTACCTTTTCTTTAATCTATCTTTAATGGAGTAATTACCCTCAGTCTTTCTTTGTTTTGTTCTAAATATGATATTTTTCCAACTTATGTTTGTAGAAGCTCAACCAGCGATGTGTGTGAACAAAAATCAACTTTAATTTTCAGCTCAACCAGCGATGTATGTGAACAAAAATCAACTTTAATTTTCTAATCTAATTATTCTATTTTGTAGTTTGACAACTCGCCTCTTGACTCAGTGCTGCAATAGCACTGCCTTTCCTTTAATAATTGATGCTTGAGTTTCTAGGTAGCGGGCCCTGAAGATTTGCCGGTGGCATTGTCTAAACATAAAAAAGACGTCTGCTGCTATAGCTGCAGGGATCGCGGCCGCCGCAAGCATCCCTGCTGCTCAAGCATCAAACAACCTCACCAACAGTGTGGCCTCTCCTCTACATGCATGGGGCCTCCTACATCAACATGTTATAACAAATGGACATTTTGATCTTTCATTGTTTGGGACTTTACGGGACAATGCCTTGCGGGTATTTGTCTAGAGAATTCAGTGTGTTACTTGATGGAACTTAGGGCAGCTGATTTGTTTAAACAATTTGATATGCTATACAATTTGGCTCATCACCAAAAGGCTTGTCGCCTTAAAGCCGCAACATCTCCTCACAATTGGACGGCTGTTAGTCATCATATATAGTCGATCCTAAAGGGCTCCATTGGATGGCTGGTTAGCCAATGACGGGTAAGATCCCCAGAGGGGGACAACCTAAGACAGGCACAGTCGCACGGGACAGTCTCATGTGGCCGACATATCAACCTAAGACAGGAGTCAAGGGCACAGCCTTGATTATCCGATGACGGGTAAGAATGTTGGTTGCACATAGACGTCCTAGAGCATTACCTCTTTTAAAACAAAAAGGGGGAAATGCAGGAGCCCTGTTTGGGGATTGACTTGAATTGCGGTTGACTATGAGCCGTGGAGATTTGGGCTTTGTTGCCTCCCGTAGTCTCACGGGACTTCTTGCGGGATCTCGAGTGACTTGGCCGAAATTGCTGATCGGGTCAGCGCCATTTTAGGGTGTGTTTTGTCGTGTGTTAGTCGTTGTTAGAACCAGAGAGAAAAGTTATCAGAATAAAAAGCTGTTTGTCTCCAGTTTGCCTCTGAAGTTTTTCCCACGGCTCCGTTGCTCCAAGCGCTTCAGGCAGCAACAAATTGCTATTAAGATGCTTACCCCGTTTTGGTTGCAATATACAGAATTGGTGAGTTTTTATTATTATCTACAATATAAACAGTAGGTTTGCAAAGGGTTTATGGTTTCTGATGGTGAACAAAGAACTGGGGTGAGGTGTAGGATGA